>APFE031643235.1:23236-61727 GCA_000404065.3 Pinus taeda | reverse complement strand
GCAGGGCCACGTGGACGGGCCACATCAATTGGTATCAGAGCCGGTTTTTTTTATTTATCTTATTAAGTTGTTAGTTAAGGGAAGATGGCAGAAGTACAAGTGCCAAGACGAGGGCGTGGCAGAGGTGTACGAAGAGGAGGAGGAGATGAAGGATTGAGAGAACAGATTAGAGTTCTCACAGCTCGCTTGGAGGCAGTAGAAGCGGGTAGGCGAAGAGACCCAGAGTTGGGAGATGAGAGTGAGGAAGAGACAGTAGCTGCTGCGGAGGCTTCAGATGAAGAAGCTCCTGAACTTAGACTGCTGCGATCAATTCTGTTGGCCAGCAGCAAACCAAAGACAGAAATTTCGAATTATGATGGTAGTCTGTCTGCTGATATACTGTTAGACTGGATTAGCGAACTGGATAAATATTTTGAGAATGAAGAGATTAGGGAGGATAAGAAAGTTAAGTTCGCCGCTACTAAGTTGAAGGGACATGCCCTCTTGTGGTGGGATAATGTCCAGGCAGACAGAAAAAGATTAAATAAGACACCCATACGAAGTTGGGAGAGAATGATAGCGAAACTGAAGGGCAGGTTTCTACCTAAAGATTATCAGGTTGACTTATGTCGAAGAGTACAGAGTTTGAGACAAAAAGGCATGACTGTTAAAGAATACACTGAAGAGTTTTACCGAGTCAATTTACGTGCTGGTTACATGAACGAGACTCCAGAAAAGACAGCACGGTACGTTAATGGATTAAGGATGGAGATCCTAGATGAAATTAGTATTCTTTCCCCCAGAAATATAGAGGAAGCTTTTCAGAGTGCTGTAAAAGCTGAGGAGAAGATTAACAGGAAGCAAAATAACAGGAGGGGAAAAGGAGGTGGTAGAGGACGAGGACAGTCCTATGGACGAGGAAAGAGTAATGCAAATAATGAAGAAGGCAGTAGCTCGAGAACTTCAGGGACCGCTGACAAGGGAGATAGCACTAGAGGAGGTCGGTCATACCAGCGTGGAAGAGGGAATGGCCGCGGAAGAGGAACTGGTTTCCAGTGCTACAGATGTCAAAAGTGGGGACATCGATCCTTTGAATGCCCAGAAGTAGAGCAGACAGGTCAGAGAGGAACCTATATGGTTCAACCAGAAGAGGCAGACACACAGCCACGAGAAGTGGAGGATGTAGCAGAAACAGGAGAGGCATTACTCCTGAATAAAGTTCTGCTGAAACCAACCAAAGAAGTGTCTGAACCGACTCAGAGAAAATCACTGTTTCGGACTGTTTGTAAATCTCACGGGAAGTGCTGCAAAGTAATAATCGACAGTGGGAGTACAGATAACTTAGTTGCCACTAAGATGGTGGACAAGTTGGGGTTAAAGCGACTAAAACACCCCACACCTTACAAGGTGTCGTGGCTACAGAAAGGCCACCAATTGTTGGTTGATGAGCAGTGCGAGGTGGAGTTTCGCATTGGCAAGTACCACGATACAGTGGTCTGCGATGTAATGCCCATGGACGTATGCCATATACTGCTTGGGAGACCTTGGCAGTATGACCGAAGGGTGACACATGACGGAAAGACGAATTGTTACAAGTTTACAAAGGATGGGGTTAAGCATACATTAGTGCCCATCAAAGAAGAGGATGCAGCAGAATCCAGTGGGACAAAGGCGTTGTTATTGGGAGGAAAACAGTTCATCAAACAGATGGATGAAACTGAAGTAAATGTTGCAGTTGTAAGGAGGATGAAGCCAGTATTGCTGAGCTCAGAAAGGATTGAATTACCTAAGGAAATACAGGAGTTGTTAGGAGAATTTCATGATATTGCAGCGGAGGAGTTACCTGATAAGTTACCTCCAAAAAGAAGCATCAGCCATCATATCGATTTTATACCAGGAGCGAGTTTACCAAATAAGGCAGCGTACAGAATGAGTCCAAAGGACAATGAGGAGGTACGCAAACAAGTTCAGGAATTATTGGACAAAGGGCTGATCAGAGAAAGCTTAAGTCCCTGTGCCGTACCCACAGTCCTTGCACCTAAGAAGGGTGGCGAATGGCGAATGTGTACAGATTCGCGAGCTATAAACAAGATCACCATCCGCTACAGGTTTCCCTTGCCTAGGATGGATGACATGATGGATTGCCTTAGTGGAGCAGCATATTTTACAAAGATCGATCTGAAGAGTGGGTATCATCAGATCAGGATTAGAGAAGGCGACGAATGGAAGACAGCCTTCAAGACCAATGAAGGGCTGTACGAATGGCTAGTTATGCCGTTTGGATTGAGTAACGCTCCAAGTACATTTATGAGACTGATGAACGAAATGTTAAAGGAATTTATTGGAAAATTCGTGATAGTCTATCTGGATGACATCCTAATCTTTAGCAGGACAAAAAGGGAAAATCTTCAGCACATTCGAAAAGTATTCGAGAAGCTGCAGCAGAACAAATTGTTGGTGAATTTGAAGAAATGCACTTTCCTACAGAAGGAGTTAATATATCTGGGATTTGTAGTGGCAGAAAATGAATTGAAAATGGACCCAGAGAAGATTACAGCAATCATGAGTTGGCCGTCACCAAAGAGTTTATTCGAGGTACGTAGTTTTCACGGTTTAGCAAGTTTTTATCGGAAATTTATTAAGAATTTTAGTGAAATCTGCGCGCCGATGTTAGAAACCATCAAAAAGGCTAGTCAACCTTTTTGCTGGACAAAAGCAGCAGAAGACAGCTTCCAACTTCTGAAACGAAAGATAACAGAGAGGCCAATCTTGAGGCTGCCCGACTTCAGCAAACCTTTTCAGGTTCGATGTGATGCAAGCGGGACAGCTATAGGTGCTGTACTCAGTCAAGAGGACAGACCTGTGGCATTCTTTAGTGAGAAACTAAACGAAAGCCGGCAGAAGTACTCGTCCTACGATAAAGAATTCTATGCAGTGGTTCAAGCCTTGAAGCACTGGAGGCACTACTTACTCGGCAGTGAGTTTGTCTTGTTCTCAGACAATTCTGCGTTACAGTATATAACGCAGCAACACAAATTGAACCACAAGCACGCCAAGTGGGTGGAGTACCTACAAAGTTTTACTTTCGTGCTGAAGCATATAAGCGGAACTGCCAACAAAGTGGCGGATGCTTTGAGCAGAAGAGTTTTACTCTTACAGGAAAGCGGCATACAAGTAATGGGGTTTGAATATTTGAAGGACTTGTACCAGATGGACGCAGATTTCAAAGAAGCCTTTGAGGCATGCCAGAATCCTGTTTTACGAAATACAAGCCCATGGCTAGATTTTAATTTACAGGACGGGTTGTTGTTTCGTGGAGGACAGCTATGTATTCCAGATTGTTCGATGAGGGAAAATTTAGTGAAAGAGAAGCATAGCGGGGGTTTAGCAGGACATTTTGGCATTGATAAAACGTTGGAACAGCTAGGACACTTCTACTACTGGCCGAAGATGAGTCGAGACGTACAGAGGTATGTAACCAGATGTAAGATCTGTCAACTGGCGAAAGGGCACAGCCAGAATGCTGGGTTATATACACCCCTACCAGTTCCAAACAGGCCTTGGGATTCAGTCAGTATTGACTTCGTCCTAGGATTGCCTAGAACCCAGCGGGGGTATGATTCAGTGATGGTGGTGGTTGATAGATTTTCCAAAATGGCTCATTTCATTCCGTGCCGGAAGACTAGCGACGCCACTTATGTGGCACACCTCTTCTTCACAGAAGTAGTTCGATTACATGGCTTACCAAGGACTATAGTTTCAGACAGGGATGTGAAATTTACGGGGCATTTCTGGCGCACCCTGTGGAAAAAGCTGGGCACACAGTTAAACTTCAGCTCCGCGTATCATCCGCAGACTGACGGACAGACCGAAGTAGTTAACAGGAGTTTAGGAAATTTATTGAGAAGTCTGACCGGAGAAAACTCGCGATTATGGGATCGAGCTCTAGCCCAGGCCGAATTCGCTTACAACGATTCGCCTAACCGGAGTACTGGACTAAGCCCATTCCAGATATTGTATGGTATGCATCCGCGGGGAGTACACGAATTGCGAGATTTAGGACAGCTGGAAAGGAGGAGCGCAGACGGGGAAGATTTTGCCGAGGCAATGAGCGAACTGCATGACAAAGTCAAGATGAAATTGCAGGACAGCACGCAGAAATATAAACAGCATGCAGATGTCAAGCGGCGTGAGGTACATTTCGAAGTTGGAGACGAAGTGCTTGCGCATTTGCGTCGGGAAAGGTTTCCTAAGGGAACTTATAACAAACTAAAGTTCAAAAAAATCAGCCCATGCAAAATCCTTCGCAAATTTTCAGCGAATGCGTACGAGATTCAGTTGCCACCTGATATAGGCGTATCGCCCATATTCAACGTGGCAGATCTGTTTCCGTATCATGCCCAAGCAACAGACGAAAACATGGTACAGCCACAACGGGACACCCAGTTCGAGAGCAGTCTTTGGAAGAAACAGTTACCGTCGGTTAAGACTCACGAAATTGAAGGGATTATCAACACACAGGTAGCTAAACGGACGCGTAGGAAGGAGTATCTGCGCTACCTTGTCAAGTGGAAGGACCGTCCCCTAGAGGACAGTTCTTGGCTCGACGAAGCACAGATTCAAAGGGCAGGTTATTCGGTGGAGGAACTCATGGAACGGAGCCATGAGAACTCTTTTTTACCCCGGCAGCCTGATGCAGGAGCATCTGGACGACAGGGTGGAGACCGAAACGGGACACATGAGGTTTCAGAAAAAGACTAAGGAGACTAAGCAAATTGACCAGGGACAGCAAGGCTGTCAATTACTTTTAAGTTAATTTTATTTTCTTTTGTCAGAGTCAGCTACAGGTATTTAGAATCTCTGTTAATTCATTTTAATTAGTTTATTTTACAGCTGTCAGTGATTATTGTAACCTGTAGAATTAGTTTATTTTACCTAAAGTCCACAGACACTTTTGTGGGACCAGTATTAGAATAGTTAGGAGTCAAGTACAAACAAAAACTGAATGATTTCGGTTATTGAACTGTTTTGTAAACGGTTGAGAACCGGTCACCAACCGAATCCTCGAAGAAAAACAAAAGACGAAAAACAATCGGAACTAGGAGTTCAGTTCAGCAGCGAAGAAAATAAACAGAGAAAAGTATTGTCATTATTTTTTGGACAGAAAAGAACTTCATTCCTCTGAATATCAAATTTTCCTCTTCTAGAAATTATTATGTATGACAGAGTAAATTCATAATCCTATGTAAATCTTTACGTCTGAGTATTTAAACATTTTTTCTGTACTTTACTGTGATTAAATAACAATATCGAACGACTGTAATCTATAGTCGAATGTATGTAAACAAAATTGCACAGGTAAGTAAATATGCAGGCAAACAAGTTTAAGGAATAGCTCCCAGTCACCGCACATATAGCGACCACATACAAGCAACAAAGACAGCTAACGAATCATGGAATAAGACGCAGGTAAACTACAGCAAGTAATCAGACAAGGAACGAACGTATCAGTCCGGGTAAGGCACAGAACCAAAACAAGTATTTGAAACCAAATTCGAATATTAACAGTTGCATTTATATATATATTCATATCGGTCTGAATCAAATAAATTAAGTTACAGTCATCCATATGACTAGGGCCGAGACCCCTTTGCTCTTAAAACAAGCGTGACCACAAAACTTACAACGAGTCCATACATCATATTGAAGACCAGTAACAGACCTACAGAAAGCCGAGCCTACTACAACCTATCGCAAGCAGACAGTGCCGTGTAAGGCCAAAAAGAACAGAGGAAACCCTTTTCCTTTTTCAACCAGACCGATAATATATCTACCTACAGGCAAACGGAACAACAAGACAAACGACAAGCGGAAAAGACTCAGAACTACCCGGAAGTCGAGGCCACGATTATTGCAGACAACAACAGTGCCGCCAACTGCAACATACAACAGCACAAGCATGCGAGTTAGGGTTTTGGGAAGGGAACCCAGGAAACAAAACCGTGACCTGTTAAGTGCCGAGTCTCAACAGAACAAACAAACTCAAGAAATAGAGTAATGTATTTGTGAGCAAGGGTTGCAGACGAGAGATTATTTACCTGAAGAAGAGTGGATTCCATGATATCGAGAGCACCCACCTGACCACGGAGGAGCCGAAGAGGTCAGTGAAAAATCCGATAAACGAAAACAAAATTATAGCATGGAGAGATAACTTACAGGTCGGAAGAGTTGAGCGCCGAGACCGAAATGTGACAGGTCTTCGAATGCATCGTTCTGGAGCGGAGTAAGGACGCCGAGGCGTGAAATAACCCGACAAACACCATGTATTCACCAACATACCAGTACGTTTAGCCAAGGAGTAATTCAACAGAGAAAGCCGAGATAAAAACCAGAAACGGAGACGCGGAACGAGAGCAAACTTACCACAGCAACCAAGTAACAGAGGTACCAGCGGAACTACGGTGGAAAACCACATCCTCCGACCAGAAAATCACCAAAGACGAACACACACAGACAATATTTCCAAACACAGAGCCGAACCAGAAAAAATCAGTTGCAGAGCGTCGAAGTTCCCAGCACAAATGACCAAAGCGCGAAAAGGCAACAACAATAAACCATAACGGAGAATTAGGGTTACCCCAGATCGAGGCGGACAGGTGTCGGACGGAGGATAGGCCAAGTACGAGGGGTAGGTCGACCGAGTACAAAACATTAATGAGCAGGTCAATCATATCCGATTGGCAATAACACCCAAATCAGTTCACCAAATCCGAAAGGTACCAGGCGCAGCGGAGTCAAGGCAGGGCCACGTGGACGGGCAACATCATATAAGGTTGATTAGGCCCCTCATCTTTTTGATTCACCAAGCCCCTATAATCACCATAGTGTCAAAGGGAAAGAAACAAACTCAAATGTGTAAAGAAAGAAAGACTAGAGAAAGAGGGATTAATAAAATTATATATTTGTAGGGTTATATGCATATCTATGTATTTATGTACACTTGATATTCAATATCATGTACGTATTTATTTATATTAAAAGTTTTAAAATATGATCCAAAATGTGTAATTAATTTTATGCTAAATATGAAGTTCATGTGTGTGACAAAGATCTATAAATGAAATATTTCAATGTACACCAGTAATTTACTTTTATATTGAAAATTGAAAAATCTTATTATATTTGTAGGTGCTTTCTACTTCTTACTACTGGTGGAATGTACAGTTTATTTAAAATTTACTACATACATGTGGCATTTAAAAAGATTATTATTAACAAAAAGAAAATTTCAATGTAGGTATGTTACTCATTTAAAATTTACTACATACACGTGGCATTTAAAAGAATTATTAATAACAAAAGGAACATTTCAATGTAGGTATGTTACTCACTATGAGAGAGGTGTGTAACTCCTTTCATGCTCCATAGGGAATTTGATCTGAATAAATTTCAAAACATACCATAGAAAAATATTTGTAATATTATTCCATAATCTCCTACTATATCCACAAACTACTTGCAGCATTCACTTTTCATATCACTATGAGAGAGGTGTGTAACTCCTTTCATGCTCCATAGGGAATTTGATCTGAATAAATTTCAAAACATACCATAGAAAAATATTTGTAATATTATTCCATAATCTCCTACTATATCCACACACTACTTGCAGCATTCACTTTTCATATCATTATGTGATAAGGAATGAATTTTTTATCCAAAATCTATACACTCTATTAAATTAGAACAGTTATATATCGTTTTAATATCGAAGATGAAATCTATTTCTTTTATCCAAAATCTCCCACAAATTTATTAATCTTAATTAATATGATTTATTCATTACAAATATCATTATACTTTCAGATTCAATATAGTGAGGCATTAATAAAATTACATATACTATATAAATAAATTTATTATTCTCTATGCGAAATTATATATTTATCCAAAATCTATATAAAATATTTTTTTTTTCACCTACTAAATTAGACATATAACATAGTAGCTTAACTTTTGTCCACGTAAACTATTTAAACTTAATAATAAAACCACAAAATAATAAAATATGAAACAATTTTAAGATATATTAGAAAACTATTGTAACTTTATTATTATTATTGCACATAACAAAAATGAAAAAAATATCATTATCTAAAAGATGAGTGCACTTGGATTGTATTTGGACTTCATCATCCTCTTTTAAAGTAGAAAACTGTAAATCTGCAAGCTTTTGGTCAATTTCGATACTCTCTGAATGAGCTTCCTTGTTTTCTTTTCCGATTTGTCTATGAACAATAAAATTTCATGTTATACTTTTGAATATTTAACCAACACTTTACCTATTATAATCTATAATCTTTAATTTCCAGTATATGTGGACAGTTTGCATGTATTTTGTTTATCTGATTTTAGTGTTTCATGCATCTGGAACTCAGCCTCCAACCTCTAGTCAACCTCTACATTTGTTACAAAAATGTCTTTGTATTACTACTTTTAGTTCTAAATTTTGTATTTTTTTGAATTTCCTTGGGGGTGGATTTCATATAGGTTGCAATTGAACTTTTACTAAGAAATGCGTTCTAGATTTATGAGGCTAATTAAGGCCCTTTTGACTCACTAAGCCAATATAATCACCATAATGTCAAAGCGGTAAAAAACAAACTCAGATGTCCATGGAAAGATTATAAGAAGAGGGATTAATAAAATTAGATCTTCGCAGGACCCCATGGATTAAACCGGATAAGAGAAGAGACCGATACAAAAAGTGTATCAGATATGCTAATTTTATTGTAGTTGATATATTTATTTATTTGATGATTTATATTTAATTTATTAACTATAAAATTTATTTATTTATTTAATAGTATAATTTATAAATTTTTATTTAATTGGAATATATTAACTATAATTTTTGTTATTTTATTTTTTTATTGAATAGAATAAATATTATAAATATGATCATTTATTTTATTTAAATTATGAAAAAAATTCTTTAATATTAAAAGAAGTTTTAAATATAATTTAATGTTTAATTTTAACATAACTTAGTTTATTATGGTATACATTCTAGTTAATTTAAGGTGATTTTGTAGGATAATTTAAGGTGATTTATATAATGGATAGATATTACTTATATTTATGGAAGAGTTTATGTATTATATAGAGTTCCCTTACTATACTTGTCAACACGACATAGATTGCTTAGGTTTGCTAGTGATAATTGTTGTCAACATGATATAGATTGCTTAGTTCTGCTAGTGATGTGTCAAGGTTTTGTCACTTGTACTCATGTTAGAAAAACTTTGATGTACAACTCGTGAAACCGTGAGGTACAATTGGTAGAACCTAACAACTTGCGTTTAAGGTGAGTCAGTATAATGGATAAGCATTGTCTATTCTTATGGAAGAACCTATCCATTATATGTAGACTCCCTCTGTTATACATGTTTGGATGATACCACACAGATTGCTCATGGTTATGCTAGTCATATGTCAAGGTTCTTCCAGTCATACGCATGTTGGGGGAACCTTGACTTATAGTTGGCAGAAGCTGACAACTCACATTGAAGGTGAGCTTGTATAATGGATAAGCATTTCCTATGCTTGTGGAAGAGCCTATCCATTATAAAGAATCCCCCTACCATAGATGTTGTTAAATACCACACAGATTGCTCATATTGGTTCTGCCAACCACATGTCAAGGTTCCTCCAGTCATACTCATCATGGTGAAACCTTGACATATGGATGGTGGAACAGTGAGGTATGACTGGTGAAACCTAGCAACTCATATTTAAGGTGAGTTTTTGTAATGGATAGGAAGATCTTATCCATTATATAGACTCCCCCTATCATACATGTTGTCATATACCACATAGATTTCTCATGGTTCCACTAATCATACTTATGTTGGTGGAACCTTGAAATATGGTTGGAGGAACTGTGAGGTACCACTAGTGGTACCTAACAGCTCACATTTTAGGCAAGTTTATATAGTGGATATGCGTTTCTTATTCCTATGGAAGAGTCTATCCATTATACAGATTCTCCTTACTGTACTTGCTATTAGATACCACACATATTGCTCATAGTTCCACTAGTCATACGTCAATGTTATGTTAGTTATACTCATTTTTGTTGAACCATGACGTACAATTGGTGAAACTGTGAGGTACAACTGGCCGAACCTGATAACTCACATTTAAAGCAAGTTTTTATATTGGATAGGCATTGCCTATTCTTATGAAAGAGACACAAACTCCCCCTACTATACCTATTGTCAGATACCACATAGATTGCTCACAGTTTTTCCAGTTCTTTGTCAAGGTTCCACGATTTGTACTCGTGCTAATGGAACCTTGACATACTACTAGTGGAACTTGATAGCTCACATTTAAGGCAAATATGTATAATAGATAAGGCATTTCCTATTATTATGGAAGAGCCTATCCATTATACATACACCCTCTACCATACCTAGTATCAAATACCACACAAATTGCTCACAGTTCCACCTATAATATTTCAAAGTTCGTATTCATGGTAGTAAAACCTTAACATATGACTAACATAATCGTGAAATACAACTAGCTAAACTTGAAAACTTATATTTAAAACAACTTGTATAATAGATAAACATTGTAATATTCTTATCAATATTCTTATCAATAATGAAAAAAATAAAATATCCTCCATGAAGATACACAAACATAATAAAATGGACAGACGACATACAAACATGGAATGCTCAATTTTAACCTTTCTTAAAGCGAAAATAATCATTCTATCTGGTATTTTATAATATAAATTTAATGGTCACTTTTGAAAATGTGCTCACTCTCAAGTACCATGCTGACAATGCATTTGCATTTGTAACTGTGTTCAGGCTAGCCATTCATTATAAGGCTTCTAGATACAACCAGGAATGACATGCATTTTGAAATAGTATTATTATAAGGCTTCTAGAGGCAGCCAGGAATGGTAGGCACTTTGAAAAAGTATTGTTTTTTAAGTGAAGTCAACTGGAACTTTCTTCTATCAGCATAGTTCAAAGATATGCAAGTTCTGTATAATCATAATTATTTTCATTTTCCAGTTATTTTTCGTCATATTATTACATTTACATCCGTGGGGATATATCTTTTCAAAACTTCTTGTTAGTATGTATCGTCATGATCATTTCAATTTTCCAATTATTTTGATCATATTATTAGATTTACATCGGTTGGCCATATACTATTCTTCAAAAATATCGTGTTATTCTTTTTCCTTTTGTGACAAACAAACATTAATTAGTCTAACAACTAATAACCCTTCAGAATAATAATATAAGCCCTCTAAAGATGTAATATTTAGTTGTTCCTTGGATATCAACGAAATTGATAGGTTGATATTAAAAAAATTCTATATTTTCTTTTATATGTTCTATTTAAAATAAATAGTCAACAGAATTGATAAGTTGATATTAAATTTCTTATATAGTATTTTTTAGATATATTATATTTAAAATAAATAGTGAATAGAATTGATAGGTGGATGTTAGATTTTTTATATAATTTTTTTTTTATTATATTATATTTAAAATAAATAGAATTTTTTAAATTTATTTAAAATATAGATTTAATGTTTATAACCATAATCATGTTTATAATAATAATAATAATAATTTAAATTAAATTTATATTGTTTTTATTACATTGGTTTGAAACTGAAGTTTTTAGGAGAAAGATCATCTAACTTTAAATCTCTTTCAATATGATATAACACTTTAATCATTTTGTTATAACAATTTTTTTTTGAAAAAAAATGTTTTAAATTTAAGTCTTAACTAACATTCAAAGCTCCCAAATAAATATACACATAATAATGTATAAACAAAATAAATATTACTATTCTAACTAGGTAAATAAATTACATATCCATTAATACCTACTTCCTCAATGGATTTTAATGGGAGAATCTATTTTTGAATAATATTTTTTATTAAAACAAAGGGAAAAATATAACAAATCAAGTGAATCAATTAGTTATTCTATTTAGAAAAGGTATAGATTAAAGAGTTAAGTTAATTGGATTTATTTTTGGTCATTAGGAAAAACGATTATTATTTTTTAATTTTATATTCAATTTTTATAAGTGGCATGTTAACTCATATTGAGTAGTGTGTGTGAATATAGAATTCTAGTGTTCCAAGTTTTTATTGGTAGTATTCAGGTTCAAGGAATATTTTTCAATATATAAAAAGATAGATTCAAAGCATTAATATATCTATTATTATATTGAAAAGTGTTTTTTGATGTGTAATTTCTTTCATGCTCAACATGGTTTTATATTTAGCACTTAGAAAACATTAATAACAAAAATATGTAGTATTTAAAAAATAATTAATAACAAAAAAATATTTAAATTTCAGAGCTAAATAAAATGTTTGTTTAGAAATTTTTTGGCGAAATCACATAATTGATTTCGCCAAAAAGTTTCTAAACAAATGCTATGGATCACAGAAGTCTAAATTCTTTGAAATAAAATGTTATGAATAAGCCAAACCCACCAAGTGAGCCTTTTAAAATCACTAATTAACTACAGTGATCATAGTTTTTGGTATTTGTTAACTGCAGACTGTTCAAAATGTATGAAGAAACACTTAAATCCAGCAGAATTTACAATTCAAATTTATCACTGAAACACTTAAATTGTGTAGAATTCATAATTCAAATTTATAATTAAAAACTTATTCAATTTTATAATTTCGCACGCATCTTCACTATTTATAGTCGGATTTCCATTAAAAACAAAAATTGATTAGAACTATTATGGATTCTCTGGTTATTATGGATTTTTCTGTTCGTGAATATTATTGAAAAGGCTGTGGTCCAACCATGATGTGTGAAGGTTTGCTCCACAAATACTGCTGTCCAATCCCAAGCAAGATTCTATAGACATGAGAATTGAGAAGCTATTTCTTCCTTGAGAAAAAGAAATAACTCTCTTTAGAGATTCGGGATCTACCACTTCATTACTGCTACTTACACCTTGCATTAGGCTTCAATCTCACGAATTCCAAAACCATTTATGTCAGATTAGCCACTGCAGAACTACTTTTCATCAGCGAATACAACCTGCATCACAAAGGATTACAGACTGCAATATATGAACTCTCACAGTTTAAGTTTTAGATAAATAAGGATTTAGATTTTTCTTCCGCGGTGTCGTCTAACCGGAAGGAAATCTGCCACATCATACTTGGGCTTAGGCTTCAATCTCACGAATTCCAAAACCTTTCATGTCGGATTAGTCACTGCAGAACATTCAGCGACCTTTTCTTTTTATCAGCATGTACAGCCTTCCTGACAAAGAACAAATAACAGTTCTGCTAAAACAGAAATTTATCTCAACCCGATGATTCTATTTACTAACCCTACACAAGGATCAACCCACGCGCGACGGACCGCTTTACCCAACGAATGGCTGCAGACGACAAAAGTTTTGTCCTCCGACTGGCTGAAGTAGAAAACTCTAAACCTGCAAGCTTTTGGCAAATGTCGATACACTGAATGAGCTTCCTTGTTTGCTTTTGTTATTTGACTATGAAAATCAAAATTTTATGTTATATTTTTTTAATGTTCTACCGACACTTTAATTGTTATAATCTTTAATTTCTAGATTTAATGTTTCATGTATCTGGAATCCAATCTCCAACCTTCCTTTTGACATCTACATGGTTACAAAATGTAAAATCCAGTCTCCAACTTCCTCCTCAAGATAAAATTGCAGCCACTCAAAATATATTCTATTAATTGTTGAATGAGGAAATTACACACATATTTATACAATCAATAGTCTTAAGATAGGAATGCTATCTTAGACGTACAGTAGTGTGGTTGAGAGATTCTCTCAACCACACACTAAACTAGGAGAGACTATATTCTATGAGAGATTCTCTCAACCACACACTAAACTAGGAGAGACTATATTCTAGCTTATTCCTATTATGTAGGAACAAACTCCTCAATTAGAAAATTACAACCATAGACAAGTATGAATTAATTATTTGCAATTCCCCCCCTTAATGACTACTTGTCATGATAGTCAAATCCACCATCATCACACGAATTACACTATCAAAACCTCCAAAAACACAATTTTCCATCTTCGGACAGATCCACAATCTGCAAATTTGGCATTTCCAATACAGCCGAAGAATTGATCTGATCAAAATTGATCCGATCCACCTCTCCCGGATAGATCTGCAACTTCTCCGATCCTGCACCCCTTGCAGACCGTCAAACGAAGTTGAGGCTTTCCACCGATCCCCTCGAAGGTGAATTGGCGCGATCCTTAACTAAAAACCCGCACCTATTGGCGCGACTAATGGCCTAACATACACGCCAGTTGGCCTTCCTAGCATTGTTGTTAGCGCGAAAAACGCCAATCCCCTTCTACTCAGAGAAAATCATCTGAGTCTGAGTCAGGTGTTCTGCCATCCACCTGCTCCTACGAGCACAAAGCTCTCGTGTACACATAGCCACAAAGGCACTTCAAGCCACATAGGCAATTCCGCCACAGAGGCAAGCTAGCTTCAACCATATAGATGGTTTCTGGCTCACCACCAACCATTCAGCCACAAAGGCAAGCTGGCCATAAAGGCACTTCAGTCACAAAAACTATATAGATGGTTTCTGGCTCACCACCAACCCTCACTTTCAAGTGATAAAAGATGGTTTCAGGCTGACCATAAACCTTTACAAAGTGGTTTTAAGATCAACACGAACTTTCAAATGCCTTTACAAGGCTTACATTCAACATTTGGAGTTTCTGGTACATACAATGACTATTACAATAACATGCTAGGGAGTCTATTCCACAAACCACAATAAACAAAAAAATCTACTTTGTTGTCCACCATAAACGTTGTCGTTGCTCCTTTGATATCATTGTTGCACAAAATTAATATTTGGTGCAATTCAACCTTGTTACCCACCACATTTGCATCATCTTTGTGATTTAATTGCCTTCGCTTTACTTGCATGATTTGTTAGAGTAGCTAATTCTAACAAAATCACTCCATTGAGTTAGCTAAGCTCAATGATTATAATTCCAAAACATTTATAAATACCACATTTTACTGTTGCAGTGGCAGCGTATTACCAAAGAAATTCGAACGCAACTATTATGGCTTGTCCATCACCATGCTAACCGACCCTCATTTCAAACTGATGGCCTCCATGGCACCTTGCCAAGTGAAAGAAATCCTCTGCCCAAGCTTTCTCTGCCTCCAGGGAAGTTTCCGGTGCTTCGATCTCGTGGATTGAAACTCACACAGGTCAGCCTCCGGCTCGACCTCCACACACAGCTTGACAGTGGCTACACCGATCTCAACGGCCGCTGTGAGCACGTACCTTCGGCCCTTTCGTTCCAGATCCACGCTTCCTTTACAGCAGATCGTGTCTCCACACTCACCGCACCAAATCCGAGCAGGATTCACACATCGACATAGGTGATCTAGCAGCAGAAGACTCGCCAACAATCTCCATGGTTCACGCAGCACACTAGCAGATCCGACCCCCATGCAGCACATCGAGCTGTCTTGCTAGAGATTCAGTCAAACTCCACGTGGACAATGCTGTCACACGTGCGATGCCTCTCTTCTGACTGAGTTTGAGCAGACAATCTCGCACCAATCACCGGGATCTATTCCCTCAAATATCTGAGGAAATTGAACATAGCAGATAAAATAACAGATACGATCCCCTCCACGATCCATCATAAAGCGGATTGCCTCTCTCGGCGCCCAGATTTAAACCAGAAAAATCATCGCACACCTCCAGTAGCAACGTTATAATAGGTGGTTAACTCCACTGCTGGTAACTCCATTGTATTGAAACACTCCACGACTAGGAACAATACAACAATGTGTGGCAACTGCATAAACAATGAAACAATTCCATTGCTTCACTGCAACAATTGATCCAACTTACACCACCAAAAATAGGAGTCTGATCGCCACACCACACTTCTACTATGCTCCCAACTGAGTTATCCACACTTTTCACCACCATTCATATAACCAAACATTGCCACACAGAAAGCCTAATCGAGGTTCGAACGTGCTGGGCAGATCACCACAAAGTCTGACCACTCTCCAAGATGAGCTATCCATGCTTTTCACCAGTGTTCATAGGATTGAACATAGGCCACTATGCATCTTCACGCAGCATGATGCGCACATTAACCAGCACAACCGGCCACTCTCCAGTGCAAAGTCGGTGTATTTCTAACTGTCCTCCCTGAATTTAAGACTGATTCGGGCGACGAACACCCCCAGACATTAACACGGGCCATGAAATCCTCAAAACGCACCGAAGTGTCCCCTTTAAATCTATGATGTTGTCCCACGATGAGAGAAATTGTTATAAGGGAGAAGCGAACAACACATTTTTCTCTCAAGGAACGATGCTTCTTTGTGCCTCCTCATGCACCTTCTTTGATTAACAGCACGCCAGTCCAATCAATGGTTGCCTCCACGATTTTTGCAATAAAACGCACGTCGGCGATCCTCCAAGGTAGACCTCCACGATGCGACCTCCGTGCAGATCTTAGCGCTGCTACCCACGACCTCCTCACAGATGGCACGACGACTCCACACCTCACAGCCTCCGTGTAAGTCCGGCCTCCTCGGCCTCCCACGGGCTCTTTGTATCCCAAGATGGCCTCCTCGCCAAAACCTTGAGTTGATCAAATGACCCAATCACACTTCAGATCGAGGGCACTCCATTAAAGAGGGACAGGTTTCAATGAGCCCGAAAGCAAGAGAAATCAGTCAACCTTTCTGCCAGAAGCAGCGGGCTTCCTCTCTCTTCTCAGGGGACTGCGGAGTCCCACTCCAAAGCCTGTATATTGTTTTTCAGGCTCTCTTCCAAGTCGATCTCAGAGAAAGTGTTAACCCGAGGAGGGAAGTCGTCACCACAGGTCTCAACGGGAATGTCTTTGTAGCATCAAAAATTGATCCCCATATTCTTGTGATCAAAAGACCTCAGTAGTATTTGCATTCACAAAACCAACCACCGGATTTGTTATTATTGACGTTGGCATTATTTCCCATCGACTGCCGCCACGGGACTAGCCACCAGCACCGCCCCCTCCATCGACTAGTGCCCCTTGATTCCATAACGCATTGCTGCGAAGAAACACTGATTGCAGATTCAACAATCCGCTGAAACTGGGCAACGGCCCTAACAACAAATTCCTCTCCATGCTAATCGAATTCAGGGCGCTCAACTTGTTGAGATCCGCAGGCAGTGTCCCTTTCAAATTCATCGCCTAAATGTTGATAAGCCCGTCGCCATTCTTGTCGAAGGTCGAGAAAACCCTCCTCAGTTCGTTTCTTCCCACGGCTTTCTCCGACACCCCCTCGGCTTGCTGTCTCGATATCCGCTGAAAAATTTCACAAAGAATTCTTTGATTCCTTTGATTAACTCTGGACCCGCTGCTACTCACCCACAGGATTACGCGGGTTCTTACACAGCCACACATCCAGGGATATGTATCCGAGATCTCCCGCAATCACATCAAATTCATTGAAGTCTAGCATCAAGTTTTTTTCTTTTTCCCAGCGGAAAAAAAAAAATGCTTATGTTTTCCTACGGACCTTAGGCCACTCCAAGCAGCTCCTTCTTCAGCGATCAGACTTTGGCAGTCTACCGCCCCATCATTCGACTCGAGTCTCGAGTCATTTCAACCGGAAACAAATTCTCTCCTCCTACAGCTCGTATCTATTCCACTATACTGCCACAGACAACCTCCACTTCTTTGCACTTCCATGATCGACTCCCGCAGAGATCAGACGAGGGCAACGGAGACTGCAGGATCCGTTCGTGGCGCTGCTGCATCCTCCTACGAGATGCATCACTCAACCTGTGTAGATGGCTCATCAAGACAACCGAGATTTGACAACAACACGATGATCCCTGTAGCCACACCAAGTGTTTTCTCCAACTCGGGGCATCTCTACTTCTACATGGCAGGACTAAAAAAAAATGGACAAACAAATCTTAAATCCTATGCCCAGGAAGGCCAAGCCAAGGAGGGGCCAGGCCCTCACGGGCTCTGATACCAAGATAAAATTGCAGACACTCAAAATATATTTTATTAATTGTTGAATGAGGAAATTACACACATATTTATATAATCAATAGTCTCAAGATAGGAATGTTATCTTAGACGTACAGTAATGTGGTTGAGAGATTCTCTCAACCACACACTAAACTAGGAGAGACTATATTCTAGCTTATTCCTATTATGTAGGAACAAACTCCTCAATTAGAAAATTACAACCATAGACAAGTAGGAATTAATTATTTCCAACTCCTCAACATCTACATTGGTTACAAAATATATTTCTATCATTACTTTTAACTTTACATTTTATATCTACTTGAATTTCATTAAAATGAATTTCCCATAAATTGCAATTGAACTTATTACTAAGAACGAAGCTCTAAAACTATGAGGTTGAATAGGGCCCCTTCTCCCTCTTGATTCACCAAGCTCCTATAATCACCATAGTGTCAAAAGAGAAAAAACAAAATCAAATGTCTAGAGAAGGAAAGACGGTAAGAAAAGGGATTAATCAAATTACATCTTCGCGTGATTATATGCATATTTATGTATGTAGGTATACACGATATCGTGTATATTTATTTATATTAAAAGAAAATTTAAAATTTAAAATGTGTTTAATTTTTTATTAAATATGAAATTAATTGTTAGAGAACTATAAATTAAATATCAATGTATTTGAGTGAAATATTTCTATTGAAAATTGTAAAAATCTTTTTATATTTGTAAGTGTTTTCTCTTTATTATTGAGGGAAAGGAATGTATAATTTGTTTAAAATTTACTACATGTAAGTGGTATTTAAAAAAATGTTAATAACAAGAAAACATTTTAATGTAGATATATTACTTACTATAAAGGAGATGTGTATCCTCAACATGGAATTGATAGGAATTTGATAATGTGTATATATTTATATATATTAAAAACTTTAAAAAATAATCGAAAATGTCTAATTAATTTTATACTAAATATGAAGAGATCTATAAATGAAATATTTCAATGTACACAAGCGAAATATTTTTATATTGAAAATTGAAAAAACTATTAATAACAAAAAGAACATTTCAGCAGAAGTACGTTACTCCCTAGAGGGAGATGTGTAACTCCTTTCATACTCAACATGGAATTGACAAGAATTTGATCTCAATGAATTTCAAAGCAATATTCACTTTTCATATAATTAATGTTAAATGGAATCAATTTTTTATCCAAAATTTCTAAATTCTATTAAATTATAATAATTGCATTTCATTTTACTGTCATAAGTGAAATCTATTTCTTTATCCCAAAATCTCTCACAAATTTATTAATCTTAATTGATATGATTTATTCCATGGAAATATCATTATCTCTAAGATTCAGTATAGTAAGGCATTAATAAAGTACATGTACTATTTAAATAAATTTTATTGTCTTATGTGAAATTATATAGGTATCCAAAATCTATTTAAAATATGCTATTTCTTCTTAGAAATTAGACATATTGTATAGTAGCTTAGTTTTTGCCCCATAAACTATTTATATTTAATAATAAAAACCAAAAAATAATAAAATATAAAGTTATTTGATTACATATTTGAAAAAAATTAATAATAAAACCAAAAAAATAAAATATAAAATTATTTGAAAATATATTCGAAAACTATTGCAACATTATTCACACTATTTCACATAACAAAAATAAAATAAGTATCATCAATGTAGAAAGTGAAAGTGAATTTACCTCGGTTGTATTCGGACTTTATTATCCTCTTTTAAAGCAGAAAACTGTACATCTGCAAACTTTTGGCCAATGTCGATGCAAGCTTTTAGCCAATATCAATACTCTATGAATGAGCTTCCTTGTTTGCTTTTTCAATTTGTCTATGAACAATAAAACTCCATGTTATAGCTTTAAATGTTCAACCAATACTTTACCTATCATAATCTTTAGAAATAATCTTTAATTTCTAGTCAATAGTTTGCGTATATTTTGTTTATCAAGTTTTAGTGTTCCATGTATCTAGAACCCAACCTCCAACCTTTCCTCAATAATGTCTTTCTATTATTACTTCTGGTTTACATGTATTTCTCTCTGAATTTCCTGTTGTATTTCTCTTTGAATTTCATTGAGGCGGATTTCACACACGTTGCAATTGAACTTTTGAGGAAAGCCTGGGTGTTAAAACTATAAGGTTGATTAGGGCCCTTCTCCCTTTTGACTCACTAAGCCCATGTACTCACAATAATGTCAAAAGGAAAAAAGACAAACTCAAATGCCTAGAGACGTAAAGAGTATAAGAAGAGGGATTAAAGACTATAAAAAAAGGGATTAATCAAGTTACATCTTCGCATGACCCATGGATTAGATGACCCATGGATTAGATAGGATAAGAGAAGAATATATAGGATGAGAGAAGAAACGGGATACAAAAGATGTATAAGGTATGCTAATTTTGATTGTAGTAGTTTATTTTAATATAAATATAAAATATTTATATTTCATTTATTAATTATAAATTTTTATTATTTAATATTAAAGAATTTTTAAATACTATTTTAATGTTTAATTTCAACATAAATTAGTTAGTTTACCATTATTCACTATACATATTTTAGGATAGTCTAAGGTTAGTTTGTAGGATAATTTAAATAGTGTTTGTATAATGGATAAGCATTATCTATAGGTATGGAAGACTCTATCTATTATATAAACTCCCCCTATTGAACTTGTTTTCAAATACCACAAGGATTGCTCAGAGTTCCACGACCCGTATGTCTGTATGTTAAATTTTTGTTAATCGTACTCATGCTGGTGAAACCTTGATGTACAGGGGACAAGACCATGAGGTACTACTGGAAAAACCTAATAACTCGCATTTAAGGTAAATATATATAATGGATAGGAATTGTCTATTCTTATGGGAGCCTATCCATTATATGTAGACTCTCCATATTGTACACGTTGTCAGATACCACACAGATTGCTCATGGTTTTGCTAATCTTATGTCAAGATTATGCCAGTCATACCCATGCTGGGGGAACTTTGACTTACAACTGTATAAAGCTAACACCTTGCCTTGAAGGTGAGTCTGTATAATGGATAGGCATTGCATACTCTTATGGAAGAGCCTATCCATTATCAAGACTCCCCCTACCATACATGTTGCCAAATACCACACATATTGCTCATTTTAGTTTTGCCAACCACATGTCAAGGTTCCTCCAGCCATACTCATGATGGTGGAACCTTGACAAATGGCTAGTGGAACCATGAGGTATGATTTGCGAAACCTGATAGCACGTATTTAAGGCGATTTTATATAATGGATAGGAATTACTATTCTTATGGAAGATCCTAACCATTATATAGACTCCCCCTATCATACATGTTTTCATATACCACATAGATTGCTCATGTTCCACCAATCGTACTCATGTTGGTGGAACCTTGACATATGGCTAGAGGAACCGTGAGGTACCACTAATGGTACCTGAGAGCTCGCATTTTAGGAAAATCTGTATAGTGGATTGTTGTTTCATATTCTTATGGAAGAGCCTATCCATTATACAAATTCTCCCTATCGTACTTGTTATTAGATACCACACAGATTTCTCATGTTTCCACTAGTTGTATGTTAAGATTATGGCAGTGGTATGCATGTTGGTTGAACCTTAACGTACAACTTGTGAAATGTTGAGGTACAACTGGTCGAACCTCACAGCTCACATTTAAAGTGAGTCTGTATAATGGATAGGCATTCCATATTCTTATAGAAGAGCCACAGACTCCCCCTACTTTACCTACTGTCAAATACCACACAGATTGCTCACAGTTTTTCTAGTTCTATGTCAAGGTTCGGCAAGTTGTACTCATGTTAGTGGAACCTTGACATAATATCTCACATTCAAGACAAATATGTATAATAGTTAAAGCTTTTCTTATTCTTATAAAAAATCCTATCCATTATAGAGACTCACCCTATTATACCTAGTGTCAAATACCACACAAATTTATCACGGTTCCACCAATTGTATGTCAAAGTTGGTACTCATGCTAACAAAGCCTTAACATATGGCTAATAGAAACGTAAAATACAACTAGATGAACTTAAAAACGTATATTTAAAACAAATTTATATAACAAATTTATATAATAAATAGACATTACCGTATTAAAAATAAAATATCCCCACACGAACATAATAAAATGTCCATGTAAGGGAGGAGAGAGGACATACAAACATAAAACGCTCAATTTTAACCTTCTTAACCCAAAAATAATCATTCTAGCTGGTATTTTATAATATAAATTTAATGGTCACTTTTGAAAATGTGCGTTACTCTGAAGTACCATGCTGACACTGCAATTGCACTTGTAACTGTGTTCAAGCTAGCCTTTCATTATAAGGCTTCTAGACGCAGCCAGGAATGCCAGGCATTTTGAAATAGTATTATTATTATAAGGCTTCTAGAGGCAGCCATAAATGGCAAACACTTCGAAGCAACTGGAAAGAGTATTGTTTTTTAAGTGAAGTCAACTTGAACTTTCTGCTATCAGTATAGTTCAAAGATACCTAAGTTCTGTATAATCATCATTATTTTCATTTTCCAGTTATTTTTATTTTTCATCATATTATTAGATTTACATTTGTGGGGATATATACTATTTTTCAAAACTTCTCATTAGTCCCTACCTTCAGCAGGACTATGGCGATTGATGGATCGTTGATTGACTATTAATATTGCTTTGACCTGCTAATGTTTCTTCCATTTTTGTTCTTTAACGAAAGTTTCAATTTGCGATTTATGTTCACTAAAATTTTAACCCTAACTTTAAAATTGGACCTGTTATTGTGAAAGTCACGTAGTCACATAGCCAGATGCTATTTTAGGCATGTTACGCATAGACAAGGTTTAAAGGATGACCAAAGTCTTTTTAACCAAAGTATTTTTAAGGCGAAGTTTTAAAAGTTTCCTTAAACCATGAACTTGAACCTTACACGGCGCTGCTAATGAGTGTTGCCACTAACCGCTGCCCTGAGCCCTTTGTTACACGTGGCCTCTATCAAATAGGGGAGATGGCAAGCAGACATGCAGAGTAATGGATTAAAATGTCGATGATTGACGACACTAACCAATGCCCTGAGCGTTTGTTACACACGGAGATGGCAAGCAGACATGCAAAATAATGGATTAAAAGATCCTGAACCTTCACTCAGCTAATAGAAAGCAATTGAACATCCCCTATCCATTCTTGCTCATACTATTTTGCTGTGAATCTATTACTGCCTTCGTTCGATTCAAACTAGTTCTCTCACGTATAGAGACGAGAAGCAACATTGCTAGCAGAGCCGAGAAGCAACACCCGCTAGCAAATCTATTACTGTCCTGGTTCAATTCAAACTCGTTCTCGTATGCACAGAGCCAAGAAGAAACAACGCTGGCAGAGCCGAGAAGCAACACCTGCTAGCAACATTGTTAGCAAAGCCGAGAAGCAACACCCACTAGCAGGAGAATTCTTCCATGCTGCCATTGCAACAGTTCGCTCAGAATGGATATTTCTTTTAGTGTCCATAGTTCGGTAGGGAGGTTGTCGACCCCGACATTGGCTAAGCTTCTCTCATGCCACTCCTTCACCATACAAAGCAATGAGTGTGGGAAAGGCTTATCACTAGCCATGGGAAAGCCAGTCATTTTCAGCATGCAAGAAAGGAGATAGTCGAGCAAGTAGAAGGTGGGTTCTCTGTGCTTTTGAATAATAATTCATCGTCTTTGTGTTTTTGCTGGATATTATGTCATTGAATCACCTGAAGTTTTATTATCAATACTATCCCCATGACTTGGAATTCAACCAATACGTTTTGTCTGCAATTTCTGGTGTCTTGTTACACATGCCTTGCGCCCTTTTTACATAGCCAAATCTTCAAATTTGCTAGCTTTATTTATCAGGTGGCTTGCATAAAAGGCTTTGCATGTTCTCCGGGTCAGTGTATTATCATTCATTGTTTCGTTGCCATATCTATTTTCCATTACAACCTTGACAAAAATCAACTCCCATACATTCAAATGCATTGCATTTGCAAAACTTACATTCAAATGCATTGCATTTGCAAAACTTATGATGTGGGAGTTAAATAATTCAACTACTGAATCTCAATAGATTAATGAAATTGTTTGAGGTTTATGTGATCTTCACTGCCCAGTACAAGAATAAAGCCACATTGAAAACAAATCAATATAAATAGGACCATAAATGTATGTCATTCATGGCGAAAATGCAAAAACTTTCTATGAATTTAATGATTTAAGCCACATTAAAAACAAATCAATATGAGGACCATAAATGTATATGTCATTCACGGCGAAAATGCAAAAACTTTATATGAATTTAATGATTGTCTTTTGTTTATTTGATAGGCTCTGACTATAAATTTTATTTCACCACCTTGATTTCCAAATATCATGCCAGAGATTATATTAAACATTGAACTGAACAATACATTCGAAAGATTATATTCAACACTGAACTGAACAATACATTCCAAAGATTATATTCAACACTAAACTGAACATCACATTCCAAACTAGGCATATTGGCATGCCTGAATGGTGCTCTCTCCACACAGTTATACCCTGACATTTCACAATTCCATCTTGTTTAGACCCTGACATTTCACAATTGTCAACTCCATCTTGTTTATGGCTAACGGTTTTTTAAGGCACACACAGTTTTTGACGGCACGAGCAAGATGAGTAGAAAATTATGGCTAACAGTTTTTGAAAGCACAAGCAGTTTTTAACAGCAAGAGCAATTATGGCAGAAGCAAGAAGAGTAAAAAATTAAATTTTAGTAAAAAAAATTAGTGTAGCAGCAAGCACTTCGATACAAATTAAATGACTTTGAGCAAGAGAGATGGTTATCTATTATGAATATTTTGCAAATGCTTTGATTGCCTTATTACCATATTTATTACCATATTTATATGTATTAGTACAAATGTAAAATGTACTTTCAAATCTGCAGAGACTACCATTGCCTACCATTGCGTACAACCCTTACTAATATTATGTATCATCATGATTGTTTTAATTTTCCAATTATTTTGATCATATTATTGGATTTAAATTAAATTCGTTGGCCATATACCATTCCTCAAAAATTCTTGTTATTCCTTTTCCTTTTGTAAAAAAAAATTAATGAGTCTAACAACTAATAACCCTTCAGAATAATAATACCAGCTTTCTAAAGATATAATATTGAGTTGTTCGATGATATCAACGGAACCGAGAGGGTGATATTAAAATTGTAATTTTTTTATTATATATTCTACTTAAAATAATTAGTGAACAGACTTGATAAGTTGATATTAAATTTTTTAAATTAATTTATATTATTTTCATTACATGTTTTGAAATTGATTTTTTATTGAAAATGATATGTAACTTTAAATGTTTTTGGGTGGCATCATGAATTGTCAATATTTTGATATTTTTGTTGTAAACAACTTTAAATTGATCTTAATTATTATTTTGTATTAAAAATTATAAAATATATAAATATATACATACGTAAATTAAATAATATATACATGAAATGTATAAATAGATAATAAATATTATTATTATTTAACTTAAATAAAATAATACATGAAAATGTATATAGATAATAAATATTATTATTTTAACTAGGTAAATAAATTATATATTTATTTTCTCAATTACTTTTAATGCATTTTTTAATAAAAAAAAAAAATTATTAAAACAAACAGAATAATATAATAAATTAATTAGCTATTCTATTTAAAAAACACTTAAACTTATATAAATTAGAAATCTAGGTTAATTGGGTTTACTTTGGGTGGTTAGGAAAAATGATTGTTATTCTTCATTTTCATATTCAATTCTTGCAAATGACATGTTAACTCATGTCTAGTAGTGTGTTTGAATGTAGAATTATAATGTTCGAAGTTCTTATTGGTAGTATTTAGGTTCAAGGAATCTTTTTCAATATATAAAAGGATAGATTCAATGCAATGATGCATCGGTCATTGTATTGAAAATTGAAAATTGTTTTCTACCCAGAAGTATGAAGGAGATGAGATGTGTAATTCCTTCCATGCTCAACACAAAGTTTATATGTATCACTTAGAAACAATTAATAGCCAAAAATGTAGTATTTAAAAAATAGTTAATAAAAATAAAATATTTAAATGTCACACAGAAATAAAATGTTACAAAGAGCCTTCTAGAATCACTAATCCATTCATGAAGTCAACGTTAGCCTAACATTATCCCTTTAAAGTTTATAATCCATAAATTTTATAGCCCAATTATCCTAGAATTTGGCATGTCCCATATATAAGTTTTATATAAGTTTTATTATCGAGGTCCTACTCCCTTAAATTTTATAACCAAGGTATCAAGGAAATCCACATTGTAACATCCCTTGTTAAAAAAATCATGTAAAAAAATATAAGATGAAGGTCATGGGACACGTATTCAAAGCTTAATGGTGGGCAAAACGTCCTAGTCGGTGTCAGTTTGGTTTATTATGGCTAAGAAAATTGGCAAAGGCATTGGTGAAGGAAAAGAGACATTAATTGATGTTTATTTATGAAATAAAGGGAAATAGGAGAAAAGGAAGGTGAAAAGTCACAAATTTGCATGTGAGAAGGAAAATGACGAAACTAGACACATCAATGATAAAAAGGCTTATGAGGATCAATTCATAGCCTTTTTAGAGGTTTTGGGGTGGAGCTGTCATTCTATTCTCTCTCTCATACTCTTGGTCACTTACAATATTCTTGGAGCACTTTGACATAATTTGGATTTGGAGTAAGAATACAAAAGAAAAATGAGAAAGCATAAGGGGACAACAGAATCAACGACTACAGTTGGATTGTTTCGTAGGTATTGAGTTGCATGTACAATTTCCTTGCTAGCTTTGTCATGCATGTGGTTTCTTAGTTATGATTTGTGATTTACATGGAGGATTTCCTGGATTGATAATTGTTTTCCCTAACCTTGCCATTTCTTGGATAGCCATGGTGTTATGGGTTTTATCCTTTTGCTTTCTAATTTGTGCTCTTATTCCTTATGGCCATGGGTTGAATTGTTAGTTCCTAGAGCCTTGGTTGGAAAAACGTTATAAAAGCCAAGTAATAGCTTGGGTTGAGTTACTAGTCCTAGAAGCCTTGTTGGAGAAAATCTCTTGAGCCCTTGGTGCATTGAGTTACTAGTCCTAAAGCCTTAATTGGACAAATGCTCTAGAGCTAGGTGGTAGTTGTGGGTTGTGTTACTAGTCCTGGAAGCCGAGTTGGAACAAATGCTCTAGAGCCATGGATAGCTTGGATAGAGACTGATCTGGTAATGGTTAGTGATCTGACCGTAAGGTGGAATCATTGGTTGAGGGTTGAGGTGGTTTGGACTCTAAAAGCTATGGTTTGGTTTTCTTGTTTTATTCCATTAGATCCCACATTCATGCTTGGAATATGGCACAGGGATGATAAGATGAAAGAAATATTTGGTTCATCCCAATCTATGGTCGAGTGTTATGTGGAAGTCCCTGACTTGTTTGGATTTTCATATGTTAATAAGAGCTATTTTCCTCTCGTGTTCTATGTGTAAATGTACTTGTTATTATGTGACTATGATGGTTTTTCTATTATTGATTTGTATCTAGTTATGTGTTGGTTACAAGCATGGTTAATGATAGATTTGAGTTATGGATCTCATCATGTTTTGGTTAGTAAATGAAATGTTAATGAATTAATGACTTAATAGATGATAATGCAGCTATAATGAGAGGGCATCAGACCTTATTTATGATTCTCAGATAAGTATGAGCTCCCTATGTTCAGATATGTAATTATCACCTATAGACTACATGTTCATGATGTGTTTAATGAAATGTCTATCATGGATATGCCTGGTTAAGTCAATTTCTTAGCTAAGTTTTGCGTGAAAGGATTTTTCCCTGTTGCATTCATTATTCTGGAAAGTTTTATGAAGTTTTGGCATTGGTATGGTGACCAACCTGAAAATTTGGCTTAAATCTAGTAGTCATTATCACAAAACTAGGCGAAAATTCTACAATCACATGGAGACCTTGTTGTGGGATCGACTGGAAGGTTACAGTCGTATGGAGAGATTTTGATGGGAGCTATTGGGTGTTTAATTTAGTTAAAGAGCAAGTTAACTCAGGGTTGGGCACCTGGGTTGGTTGCTTAGCTCTTGAGAATCCTGTAGCACCTGAGGGAGATCTGTAAAGTTTGTTTGGTCTATTCCACTTCCTTAACTGTACTTAGGGAGTTGAATCATATCATAACAACTATTCATCACATTTTTACCTTGATATGCCTGTTAATTTGGGAAATGTAGGAGGAGGGTGTTACAGAGTGGTATCAAAACATGGTTCCACCCTTCGACTCGATGGGCAGAATGTGGTTGTCATGCATGCATGTAGGTTGTATATGTGCTTGTTATGTATGCATGGTGATGATCATCGTTATAATTGTGTTGTCATGTAGAAGTTGATGATGTTGTTGTTGGGATGTGTTTGTCATCAGTGCATGTCAGTAATATATGCATTTGTTATGCATGTTAGTGTCTATATGTTGTTGTGCATTCATTGTCATAGTTATGGTTATGCATGTATGGAAGGCCATGCATGTATCATGTTAGTCATTATGTAGTTCATGTCATCATGATGTTGTTGGTATGTTATAATGTTTATATGTTGGTTGAGATGGAGCAGGAGATGCAGATCATGAAAGTGAGGTGGCAACATTGAACCTCAGGGTAAGACTATATCATCATAAAATTTTGTATGTTGGGCATGCAGTTATGCTGGTTAATGGATTGTTATATGCATTACGGTTATATACATGTTTGGAATTCTACTTTTGTTGTGGTTACATGCATGACAGATTCTAGTGAATCAGTCTCGTTATATGCATGTTCATCGAATAGTCATGCATGGTAGTTAACTTGTTTTTATGTGCATTGTGGTCATATGCATGATGGTTATGGTCATTGCATCTGAGATCTTGATGTTATATGGATCTTGCTAATATGGATTGACCTAGGTAGATGGTCATGGTTATGACATTTAGGTATGAGTCAATATACTTGTGATATTGTGTTATACTAATCTAGACTAACTTGTGCGAATATGATAGCCTCCCCTAAGATACATTAAGGTATGAGTTTGGTTATATCGTCTATTTGGTTTATCTAAGATTGTACGTTTATATATTGCCTAAATGTTTGATTAATTGCATGATATGAGTGTGGGTCTATAAGATTTCATGAGGGAATGATCTTGTTTTAATATGGTTGTACTAACACGATATATTCTGAGATAGCTAATGTGCACTTGAGTGTAAGTGGGTTCTAGTTGTAGTATTATGATTAATGGCGATGAGTTGATTGCTGATTATGACATGACTGTTAGTCTTTGTAAAGGTTGATTTCAAGTTAATAAACATGATGTCATGCTCTTTTGAACATGTTACTGACATGTGTGTATAGTTGTAGGCAAACATGCTAAGTATTATCATAGCACAACAATAGTTGATTTGTTTCTATAACTAATAGTTGGGAGATGTGATAGAAACTAATAAGACTTAATTAAAACAAGGTAGAAGGTAAAAGAAGGGAAGTGGGTGAGGATTCCTCTGCCAATGTTTGGAAAATGTAGTTCCAAATGAATCAGTGCTTTGCATGTAGGAGAAAACCTTAACCTTGATTTTGTTTGACATTATGTCGATATGTGCTAGATTCATGAACATGTATTTGATAGGTATATTATCTAGTTTCTAGTTATAGTTGGACTCGTGAAAGAATTGGAAGCCATTGAGAAATTATATTCATACAAGTTTAGTTACAAGGTCGCGTGCTTGGCACAACAATATAAGGTAACCGATGTATTGCTATGTTTATTTATGCACTGGCAATTGTGTATTTATCACAGTATGATGCAAGGGATTTCCTGGCAAAAGAGACTTCCATGAAATCTTGAAGAAGGCTTAGGTTGGGATTTCCTTTGGAAGTATTAGGAACCCATGGGGTTGATTCATGGTGTCTGTTAAGAGTCTTGTTCTTTCAGTTCTTTGTCATTTGTTTATGCTTTATTTGTAGTTTTGTTTATGTCTAGTGTATGGCCATACCATTTTGTTTTTCGTGTCATATTGCTATTGGTGCCTCATGGTTTTCTTATTTTTTGCTTCTTGTTCTTTCCTTTTATGCTTTGAGGTCCTTGGGAATTGGTTGGAGAAGAAGGAAAGTTAATGGAGCTCGGGATGAGATGAATGAAACCCTACAAGTAATGCAAGACCCGGATGAAGCCTAATGCGTGAGTAAAGGGCAGTTGAAGGTGAGAATATGACAACCACATGGATTGGTTAGGTCCATTGTTATAAATGAACGGTGGCATCACATCATGAGAAAGGTAATAGGAAAGGTAAATAAAATGTATTTGAGGTGTTAGATACCTTGGCTAAATCAGGAACTATTGCTGTCAATGTTGTGCATGTTGTACAAGGATAAAGGGAGTTATCTTAACCTTGATCTTATGATATATGGTACCTATGTTGTGATTATGATTATGCTTATGTCTATATATTTATAGATGTGTGCATGTATTTCGTTGAATGACAGGGACATTAGTGATCATGATTGTTTTATGTTAATGTTTATATGTATACATGTATGTCTATATGTTGTTGTCTGAGAGTGTCGTTAGGTATCATGATTGTTTTATGATGATGTTTATATGTATATATGTATGTATGTATGTTGTTATCTAATAGGGGCGTCAAGAATCGTTATGGTGGAGGAATGATTGCTTTTGCAGGTGAGTGGCATGAAAGGGTTCCTCACTTTTTAGGAATCAAGTGGGAAGAGTAGCCGTGATAGATCTACAAGGTCAATATCATGTGGATATGATTTGAAACTATGTGTTTATATTGTACCTATGTTTATGCTTTAATAGGCAATGCTAATGATACATTAGCGGAATGAAAGAAATATGGTATGCGGCATGTTGGGACAAGCATGAATAGTAGAAAGACACTAGAAGCAAGGTTGTTTGGTAGAGCCAGTGCGTGGTCTCTAGATGTGCAATCTTATTTTTATGTATTTGTTGTACATGTTGTACCTATAGTGTTGTGTACATGTTGGATATGATTGTTGTATGCATATGGTGTTATGTGCATGTTGGATATACAATGTTGTGTACATATGGTGTTGTGCACATGTTGGATATGCAGTGTTGTGTACATATGGTGCTTTATGCATGTTTCATATGCGGTGTTGTGTACATATGGCATGGTGTGCATGTAGTACATATGGCACTATATAAATGTGGTGTTGTGTGCATGATTGTACATGGGGTGTTGTGTGCAGGTGATGTTGTGTACATTATTGTTTTTCCATGATCCTAGATCTAGGTTAGAATTATAAAATCTCTGATACTACCAAATAATTCTTTTCATGCTCAACTTGGAATTGACAAGAATTTCATAATATATATATATATATATATATATATATATATATATATATATATATATATATTATATATATATATATATATATATTTCAAAATAATAATAAAAGATGTGTAATTAATTTTCTCCTAAATATGAGGTTCATGTGTGTGAGAGAGAGACATCCATAAATGAAATATGTCAATGTACACAAGTGAAATATTTTTATATTGAAAAATGAAAAATTCTTACTATATTCATAGGTTCTTTCTACTTCTTACTACTAAGGGAATGTATAGTTCATTTAAAATTTGCTACAAACAAGTGGTATTTAAAAAACTATTAGTAACAAAAAGGATATTTCAATGTAGGTGTGTTACTCACTATAAGGGAGATGTGTAACTCATTTCATGCTCAACATCGAATTGATAGGAATTTGATTTGAATGAATTTTAAAACATAGCATAGAAAAGCATTAATAATACTATTCCATAATCTCTTAGTAAATCTACACACTACTTGTAACATTCACTTTTCATATCATTATGTTACAATGAATCAATTTTTTATCCAAAATTTCTACATTATATTAAATTACAATATTTACATTTCATTTTACTCGAACAAATAAAATTTATGTCTTTATCCAAATTCTCTCACAAATTTATTAATCTTAATTGATATGATTTATTCCATGGAAATATCATTATCTCTAAGATTCAATATAGTAATACATTAATAAACTACATGTACTATTTAAGTAAATTATATATTTATCTAAAATCTATATAAAGTGTGCTAATTTTTCTTATTTTCACCTAGGAAATCAGATAGATAACATAGTAACTTAATTTTATTCACACAAACTATCTAAACTTAATAATAAAACCAAAGAAATAATAAAGTATGAAACTTTCGAAAATATATTAAAAACTATTGCAACATTTTTTACACTATTTCACATAACGAAAATAAAAAAATATCATTTATCTAAAAAGTGAGTCCACCTTAATTATATATGGACTTCAACCTCTTTTAAAGTAGAAAACTCTAAATCTGCAAGCTTTTGGCCAACGTCGATAGTCTGTGCATGAGCTTCCTTGTTTACTTTTGCAATTTGTCTATGAACAATAAATTTTCATCTTATGTCTTTCAATGTTCAACAAACACTTTACCTATTACAATCTTTAATTTCGAGTAACAGTTTGCATTTATTTTATTAATCAAGTTTTAGTATTTCATGTATCTAAAACCCAGCCTCCAACCTCTTTTCAACCTCTACATTGGTTACAAAATGTCTTTTTATTATTACATCGAGTTCTACATTTTGTATCTCTTTGAATTTCATTGAAATAGATTTCACATACGCTGCAATTGAACTTTTTACTAAAAGCTAGGCTCTAAAACTATAAGGTTGATTAGGCCGTTCTTCCTTTTGACTCACTAAGGCCCTGTAATCACCATAGTAATCACCATAGTTTCAAAGTGAAAAGAAAAAACAAACTCAAATGTCTAGAGAAGGAAGGACTACAAGAAAGGTTTAATCAAATTATATCTTAGTGGGACCCATGGATTAAATAGAATAAGAGAAGAGACTTGCATGGGATAAAAAAGTGTATAAGATAGGCTAATGTTAATTGGAGTAGTTTATTTTAATATATTTATATTAATATCAATTTAGTGTTTAATTTTAATATAATTTAGTTAGTTTATCATTATTCACTATACAGATTTTAGTTTAATCTAAGGTGAGTTTGTAGGAAAATTTGTGGTATGTTTGGATAATGGATAGGCATTACCTATATCTATGGAAGATTTTATCTATTATATAGGCTCCCCTTATTGTACTTGTTGTCAAATACCACACAGATTGCTCACAATTCCATGAGTCATATGTCAATGTTTCATTAGTCGTACTCATGTTAGCGAAACATTGACGTACAGTTGGCAGAACTATTAGATACAACTGACAGAACCTCACAACTCACATTTAAGGCAAGTCTTTGGATAATGGATAGGCATTACCTATATCTATGGAAGATTTTATCTATTATATAGACTCCCCTTATTGTACTTGTTGTCAAATACCACACAGATTGCTCACAATACCATGAGTCATATGTCAATGTTTCATTAGTCGTACTCATGTTAGCGAAACATTGACGTACAGTTGGCAAAACTATTAGGTACAACTGACAGAACCTCACAACTCACATTTAAGGCAAGTCTGTATAATGGATAGGCATTGCCTATTCTTATGTAAGAGCCTATATGTAGACTCACCATATTGTACACTTTTGCAAATACCACATAGATTGCTCACAGTTTTTCCAATCATATGTCAAGGTTCTGCTAGTCATACGCATGTTGGGGGAACCTTGACTTATAGTTGGCGAAGGCTCACAACTCACATTGAAGGTGAGTATGTATAATGGATAGCCATTGCCTATTCTGATGGAGGAGCCTATCCATTATAAAGGCTACCCCTACCATACATGTTGTCGAATAACACACAGATTACTCATATTGGTCCTGCCAATTGCTTGTCAAGGTTCCTCCAGTGATACTCATGATGATGGAACCTTGACATATGGTTGGTGGAACTATGAGGTACAACTCACGAAACCTGAGAGCTCGTATTTAAGGCAAGTTTATATAATGGATAGGCATTGCCTATTCTTATGGAAGAGGCTATCCATTATATAGACTCCCGCTATCATATATGTTGTCATATACCACATATATTGTCCACAGGTGCACCAATCATACTTGTGTTGGTGGAACCCTGACATATGGTTCGAAGAACTATGAGGTACCTCACAACTCACATTTTAGGCAAGTCTGTATAGTGGATATGTGTTACCTATTCTTATGGAAGAGCCTATTCTTTATAAATATTCTCCCTATTGCACTTGCTATTAGATACCAGAGAGATTTCTCACGGTTCCACAAGTCATACATCAAGGTTATGTGAGTGGTACGCATGTTCGCTAAACCTTGGTGTACAACTCGTGAAATCATGAGGTACGACTCGCCGAACCTAAGAGCTCATTTTTAAAGTGAGTTTGTATAATGGATAGCCATTGTCTATTCTTATGGAAGAGCCATATACTCCCCCTACTATACCTATTGTCAAATACCACATAGATTGCTCACAGTTTTTCTAGTTCTATGTCAAGGTTCCGCTAGTTTTACGCATGTTGGTACAACCTTAACATATTACTGATGGAACCTGGTAGCTCATATTTAAGGTGAGTATGTATAATAGATAATGCATTGCTTATCCTTATGGAAGAGCCTATCCACTATATAGACACCCTACTATACCTAATATCAAATACCACACAAATTTCTCAAAGTTAGTGAACTGTATATCAAAATTTATAATAGATAAGGCATTGCTTATCCTTATGGAATAGCCTATCCACTATATAGACCCCTACTATACCTAATATCAAATACCACACAAATTTCTCAAAATTTCACCAACTGTATATCAAAATTTATACTCATGTTGGCGGAACCTTGAGATATGAATAGCATAATTATAAAATACAACTACCTAAACCTGGAACCGTGTATTTAAAACAAGTTTTTATAATCGATAAACATTGCCATATTGAAAATAAAATATCCATAGAATATCCTCCCTGAAGACACAAACATAATAAAATGTCCATATAATGGAGGAGAGAGGACATACAAACATAGCACGCTCAATTTTAACCTTTCTTAAAACGAAAATGACAATTCTAGCTGGTATTTTATAATATAAATTTAATGGGCTGTTTTGAAAATGTGCGTCACTTGAAGTACCATGCTAACAAAGCCTTGCATTTGTAACTGTGTTCAGGCTAGCCTTTCATTATAACGCTTCTAGACGCAGCCAGGAATGACAGTCATTTTGAAATAGTATTATTATAAGGCTTCTGGAGGCAGCCAGGAATGGCAAGCACTTCGAAGTCATCTGGAAAGAGTATTGTTTTTTAAGTGAAGTCAACTGGAACTTTCTGCTATCAGTATAGTTCAAAGATATCTAAGTTCCGTATAATCATCATTATTTTCATTTTCCACTTATTTTTCATCATATTATTAGATTTACATTCGTGGAGGGGTTATATACTCTTTTTCAAAACTTCTTGTTATTAAGTATCATCATGATTATTTTAATTTTCAAATTATTTTTATCATATTATTAGATTTACATGGGTTGGCCATATACTATTCCTCAAAAATTCTTGTTATGCTTTTTCCTTGTGTGAAGAAAAAACATTAATGAGTCTAACAATTACTAACCCTTCAGAATACTAATACCAGCGTTCTGAAGATATAATATTCAGTTGTTCGATGGATATCAACGGAATTGATAGGCTGACATTAAAAGTTTGTATAATTCTTTTGTATATATTCTATTTAAAATAAATAGTCAACAGAATTGATGAGTTGATATTAATTTTTTTATATAGTTATTTTTTCGTATATTATATGCTAAAATAAATAGTGAACAGAATTGATAGGCTTTGACTGGGTAAATTTTTTATATAATATTCTTAGATATATTTTATTTAAATAATAATATTTTAAATTCATTTAAATATAAATTGAATGTTATAATAATTATAAATAAGTTTTTAAATTTAAATTTTATTATTTTTATTATTGAAGTTTTTTGAAAATGAATATTTAACTTTAATCTCCTCTAGTGACACGATATAACGATTTGATCACATGATATAACGCTTTCATCACAACTTTTTTTGGTAAGGAAAAAATGTTTTAAAATTCAGTTTTAACTAACTATTTGGTATTGAAAATTATGAAAAAATATACACATGAAAATGTATAAATAAAATAAATCAGTCTTACTATCATAACTAGGTAAATAAATTACATATTGATTAATTTTCACCTCTTCCATGGATTTTAATGGGAGAATTTATTTTGAATAATATTTTTTTATTAAACAAAGGAAAAAATATAGCAAATTAAGTGAATTAATTAGTTATTTTATCAAAAAAAAATTTAAACTTATATAAATTAAAGAATTACGTGTTAATTTTGGATCGTTAAGAACAATGATGGTTATTTTCCATTTTCATATTGAATTCTTACGAGCGACATGTTAAACCATTTTGAGTAGATTTTGTCCGCGATTTCTTCAATTGAGAAAAAAATATAACTCTCTTGAGAGATTCGGGAATACCACTTCATCACTACTACTTGCACCTGGAATTAGGCTTCAACCTCACGAATTCCAAAACCATTTATGTCAGATTAGTCACTGCAGAACATGCAGCTGCCCTTTACTTTTCATCACCGAATACAACCGGCCTCACAACGGATTGCAGACTGCAATATATGAACTCTCACAGTTTAAGTTTTAGATAAATACGGATTTATCTTTTCCTTCCCCGGTGTCGTCTAACCGAGAGGAAATCTGCCACATCATACTTGAGCTTAGGCTTCAATCTCACGAATTCCAAAACCATTCATGTCAGATTAGTCACTGCAGAACATTCATCGACCTTTTCTTTTTATCAGCATGTACAGCCTTCCTGACAAAGAACAGATAGCAGGTCTGCTAAAACAGAAATTTATGTCAACCCGAGGATTCTATTTACTAACCCTAGATAAGGATCAACTCACGCGTGACGCACCGCTTTACCCAACGACTGGCTGCAGACAACAAAAGTTTTGTCCTCCGACTGAATCAAGTAGAAAACTATAAATCTGCAAGCTTTTGGCAAATGTCGATACTCTGCGAATGAGTTTTCTTGTTTGCTTCTGTAACTTGTCTATGAAAAAAGTAAATTATGTTATATTTTTAATGTCCTATTATAATCTTTAATTTCTATATGTTGATATTTTGCATGTATTTTGTTTATCTAGATTTAGTGTTTTATGTATCTAAAATCCAGTCTCCAACGTTTTCCTCAACATTTACATGTGTTACAAAATTTCTTCGTATTATTACTTCTAATTGTACATTTTATATCTTTCTTTGAATTTCATTAGGATGAATTTCACATAAGTTGCAATTGAACTTTTTACCAAGAACTGGGTTCTAGTACTACTATAATATTGATTAGGGCATTATATCTTTATTTGAATTTCATTAGGATGAATTTCACATAAGTTGCAATTGAACTTTTTATTAAGAAATGGGTTTTAGAACTATAAGGTTGATTAGGGCCCTTCCCCCTCTTGATTCACCAAGCCCTATACTCACCATAGTGTCCAACGTTCAAAAACAAAACCAAATGTCTAGAAAATGAAAGACTACTCTAACAAAAGGGATTAGTCAAATTACATTTTTGCATGATTATATCTATATTTATATACAGAGGATATTTAATATAATCATCATAGTGTCAAAGGGAAAAAAGAAAAATCAAATGTCTAGAGAAGGAAGGACTATAAGAAAGAGGATTAATCAAATTACATTTTTGTTTTTGCATGATTATACTCATATCTATGTATGTATATAGGATATTTAATATCATCCATTTATTTATTTATATTAAAAGTTTTAAAAAATATCTAAAATGTGTAATTCATTGTTTTGCTAAATATTAAGTTCATTTGTGAGAGAACCATAAATTAAATATTTCAATGTATTTGAGTGAAGTATTTTTATATTGAAAATTGAATTTTGTATTATTATTATTATTTTTTTTTATTAGGTGCTTTCTACTTTTTATTATTATTGAGGGAATGTATGAGGGAATGTATACTTTATTTAAAATTTACAACATATAAGCGGTATTTAAAAAAATTGTTAATAAAAAAAAGAACATTTTAATGTAGTATGTTACTCACAATAAGGGAGATGTGTAACTCCTTTCATGCTCAACATGGAATTGACAGGAATTTGATAATGTGTATATATTTATATATATTAAAAACTTTAAAAAATAATT
>APFE031643235.1:0-18379 GCA_000404065.3 Pinus taeda | reverse complement strand
CATCAAAAGAAGAGGATATACGCCAGGACCCAACCCCAGAGAAAGAAGAAATGAATCCGACCATATCTTGTAAAGCATTGGCAAGAATTACCACTCTTCAAACTCTCAAGATAGAAGGACATATCAAGAAGAAAAAGGTTCAAGAAGTGCAAGATCACATCAAGAAAGAAGAAACAAATCCAACCATATCTTGTAATGCATTGGCCAGAATTACCACTCCTTAAACTATCCAGATAGAAGAACATATCAAGAAAAGAATGTTCAAGAAGAGAAAGATCACATCGAGCATCAAGAAATGAATCCGACCATATCTTGTAAAGAATTGGAAGAAATTACCACTCCTCAAACTCTCAAGATAGAAGGACATATCAAGAAGAAAAAGGTTCAAGTAATGAAATATCACATCGAGCATCAACAACAAGTTCTCCAACTTTTAAAGGATAACGCCACTTTGGTGCGGAATCGAATGAAACAACAGGTAGACCAACATCATAGTGAAAAATGTTTTGATGTAGGTGATTGGGTATTTTTACTGCTACATCTCAAACAAGCTATTTATGAGAAGGAAATGTTGGCAATACTACATGCACTTAAGAAATGGCAACCTTACCGAATGGAAAGACACTTCAAGGTAAAAATGGATCATGATAGTCTTAAATACTTTTTAGAAAAACTATTATCTTTAGAAGAATAGAAAAAATGGGGCACAAATATGTTGGGTTATGACTTTGACATCATCTATAGAGAAGGGAAGCAAAATTTTGTTGCAGATGCACTCTCAAGAAAGGATGAGGATGTCGAAGGATTGTTTTGTGCTATTTCTATTATCCAACTAGATTGCATAAACAAAGTAAGGAATGAATGGAAGAAGGATGAATATGTGTGGCCACCCATTCCAAAGTTGTAGAAGATCCCAATTCAAACAATATTGCCATAACTTGAAGAGGAAGGAAAAATCACATTGGAACCTGGAGTAGTCACAAAATCAAGAACCTGACAGCTACGAAATCGACTAATTTTAGAGTATCTCATCAAGTGGAAGAACTTACCTGTTGAAGATTCCACATGGGAGGACAATAGTTTTCTACAGAAGCATCAAGAAGTACTCAAGCATTAAGGACAACACTTTTTGAAGGAGAGGGGCATGTTAGGCCCCTACACTACTAGCGTAACCCCTTATTGTTATTAGTACGACCCCCTTATTATATTGATGTACCCATGTAGTCCCCATATTGTTACTATTGTGCCCCCTCGAAGAAGCTTAATTCTAAGGCGTTTATCTTTCTTTTCTATCTTTTTGTGAGCTGGGTTCATAACAAAATGTGTAATTAATTTTCTGCTAAATATGAAGTTCACGTGTATGTGAGAGAGAGAGGGGGGGGGAGAGAGATCCATAAATGAAATATTTCAATGTACACGAGTGAAATATTTTTATATTGAAAATTGAAAACAACTTATTATATTCGTAGGTGCTTTGCCACTTCTTACTAGTGGGAATGTATAGTTCATTTAAAATTTACTACATACAAGTGGTATTTAAAAAAACTATTAATAACAAAATGAACATTTCAATGTAGGTATGTTACTCACTATGAGGGAGATGTGTAACTCTTTTCTTACTCAACATGGAATTGACAAGAATTTGATCTCAATGAATTTCAAAGCATCGCATAGAAAAGCATTAATAATACTATTCCATAATCTCCTAGTAAATCTACACACTATTTGCAATATTCACTTTTCATATCATTATGTTAAAAGGGATCAGTTTTTTATCCAAAATATCTACATTCTATTAAATTATAATAATTACATTTCATTTTACTATGATAATTGAAATCTATTTCTTTATTCCAAAATCTCTCACAAATTTATTAATCTTAATCTTAATAGATATGATTTATTCAATGCAAATATCATTATCTCTATGATTTAATATAGTAAAACATTAATAAAGTACATGTAATATTTAAATAAATTTTATAGTCTTAGGTGAAATTATATATTAATTCAAAATCTATGTAAAATATATTATTTTTTCTTATTTTCACTTAAGAAATCAGACATAGTGGAGTAGCTTAATTTTGTCCACAAAAACTATCTAAACTTAATAATAAAACCAAAAAAATAATAAAGTATGAAACAATTTGGAGATATATTAGAAAACTATTGCAACATTATTCACACTATTTCACACAACAAAAATAAAAGAAGTGTCACGAATCTAAAAGGTGAGTTCACTTGCATTGTACTTGGACTTTATTATCCTGTTTTAAAGTACAAAATTGTAAATCTGCAAGCTTTTGGCAAATGTCGATACTCTCTGAATGAACTTCCTTATTAGTCCCTACCTCCGGCATGGTAGGGACTATAGCGTTCGATACGGCGTTGATCGTCTATTAATTCACCTGTTGACCCGTTTTTTTTTGGGTTATTTCTATTTTAACCAAAGTTTATTAGGAACAAGTTTGCATTATGAAAATTTTAACCAAACTTTTGGATTTAGCCTCTTATTGCAGGCTTCACGTGCCCCAATGTTGGTTTTAGCTAGAGGAAGCGATTTTATCCTAAGTCTTTAAGCTGGCAGGAAAGGAAGCGATTTTATCCTCAGTCGATTTTATCCTAAGTCTTTAAACTAATAGTTGGGGCAAGTTACATAGCTTACAAGGTTACACCTGGTTGTCAGGGTTGTTTACAGCTGCCGAGATGCATGCACCTCCATTCCTTCTTATATCACCACACCCATGCCTCCCACAGCATCGAACTAGCAGCTTGTATTCGCTACGCGCAACTTTATTTCTGGTTGGTTTTGCTCTGAAATTAATCAATTTTCCTCTTCTTGGATCATCTTAACAATGGCAGCTGTTTCGCAAGCTCTTCTACAACACCCTGCAGCCTTCAACACACAAAAACAAAGTATGTATATGTGTCTGCTTGCCATTTTCATTTCATTTTTTGCCAACCTTTTTCTTGATGACAATTATTTTTATTTTCCGTAGTTCTGCTATTGTTCGTGCCAGTCGAGATTAATGTCGGTTTTGTTTGTAAATTGGAGCGACAGGGCTGAGTGCGGCTCGGCTAAATTCAATTTTAATGCTGGCCACCAAGATTTCGACGAAGAAGAGTTCAAGTAAACAACACAGAATTTTCGCTCAGCAATTGGATAGTCATTCATTACAGCCTCAATCACGTCGTGGTGATTCATGTGCTTGTTTGGCCGCAACCATTACAGCTCGTGGTACGGTTTTCCACTGCTATTTTTCTCTTTTTGGCAAAAAAAAATTATCGGTTTTTTAAATGCGTTTTGCGCTTGCATGATGTTGCACATTAAAAACATTTTAATGTGTCTAGAATTTATGTTCTGATGCTTTGATTTATCAGGTTACATGAATTTAATGGTAACTTTTATGTTTTTCGAACTCACAAATTGTGATAACTAAGGGAGATTTTGTTAAAAAGAGCGTTTCAGAAAGATATTTTGAATTTACAGTGCATTTCCCTACAAGTCTTGATTTTGTTCAAAAAGATCTTGCCGGAAAAGACATTTCTTATGACATCATGCCGTTATAATTTACAGAATTTCTGGAAAGCTATTTTGAATTTACAGAGCATTTCGTTATAATTTAATGTCTTTGTGCAATACTCCAGATGCAACAAGCGATAATTTAAGATTATTTAACGTTGGTATTGTGTTGAACATGGGGGATTATGGAAAATATCACCTTAGAGATTGCGGGAGCGTACTAGTCGGTGGCCATTTGAAGGAGAACAATCTACACAGTGGCCAAGAGGAGTTCAGGGCAAGATGTAGTCCATCTTTTCTTGAAGAAATCCCTAGAATGCTAGAGCATTTAGTATTTTATTGGGAAACGATTCACAAATTTTTGTGTTCAGCAATTTAGGTTGAATATGTGTTTAATGCACACAAATGACATTACCTGGCATAGATTTTCTTGGAAAAGAAAAAAGATTGAATCCAAGAAATGAATGATTAAGTTGTTAGTTTCGTGAAAAAATTACACATTGTATTTTTAATTTATAATCACATTACTGTGGTTATTTTTTCTTGAAAATGAAAATAAGTTAAAGATAGTAATTTTCACTCAATATATTTTTAAAATAGAATCCATGTTATTGGGTTATTTTTTTCTTAAGAATGAAAATAAGTTAAGCAGGGTAATTTGTGAAATCTTTCCATGGTTGATAAAAAATAAAAGAGAAAAGTTAATCAAATTAATTTTCTTGGAAGAGTTTTAAGAATGAAAATAAGTTAAGCAGGGTAATTTGTGAAATCTTTCCATGGTTGATAAAAAATAAAAGAGAAAAGTTAATCAAATTAATTTTCTTGGAAGAGTTTTCATGAATTTGTATGCATAGATTACTCTTGTTATTTATTTAAAAACGGCAAGGATTTGAGTGCATAATAATTGCATAGGAATTTGTGCGTGAATACATGAAAAATTTGTAGTTTGTGGTTTGAATTTCATGTAGAATGATTTCTGCAGTAACCTTGGATATAACAGCGAACAACAGAATTAAGGCTTCAGCTCATCATGAAGTTTAGAAAACAGTACCTTTATTCTACTAGCAAGAAGTTCCGGATTCTGAAGGCTGATTGCCATCTCGTTTTGAGAAGACAATACGCTGAGCCTTTATGGCTAATTGTAGAGAGATCCCCGTGAAGGAAACCCATAGGGTTGTTCGTACCGATCTTTCTGCTTTAATACTTCAGCACAATTTTTTTCCCTATATTTTCCAATAATAACATAGATTAATCAAATTTCTTTGACTAAAAACATTAATTTAAATATTAATGTATATGTGTTTCTCTACTCGATGTCTACTTATGTCAAACACATATGGTGAGTTTCCAATAATAGCGTAGATTAATCAAATTTCTTTGACTAAAAACATTAATTTAAATATTAATGTATATGTGTTTCTCTACTGGATGTCTACTTGCGTGTCAAACACATATGGTGAGTTGCATGGATTTTTCCGCTTTAATACTTGAGCACCACTTTTTTTTGCTGTATTTTCCAATAAGGACATAGATTAATCAAATTTCTTTGATTGAAAACATTAATTTTAGAGAACTATGTAGCTACAATACAAGTATTTTCACATTTTACCAATGTTACGAGTCTTCTCTGAAATCCTATGTACTATTTTTGTTCTTTTACTCTGTATCACTCTTTGTTAATGTGTTCCGGATTCTAAAGGCTGATTGCCATTTTTACGGTAGTGATTTCTCGCAAGATATTCTGTCGAGCGGCCCCTTTGGTATTCGGGTTGTTCGTTTCAAAAAGACGGTATGCTGAGCCTCTAATGCTCTTCAAATGCTCTTCATTGAATTATTCAGATCACGGAGTGCAACAGGACTGTAAGGCTTTGAAGACATCAACCTCGGCTTCCAACACAGTTAATTGCAGAGAGATCCCCGTGAAGGAAACCCATAGGGTTGTTCGTATCGATCTTTCCGCTTTAATACTTCAGCGCAATTTTTTTTACTGTATTTTCCAATAATAGCATTGATTAATCAAATTTCTTTCACTAAAAAGATTAATTTAAATATTAATGTATACGTGTTTCTCTACTAGAATGTCTACTTGCATATCAAACACATATGGTGAGTTGCGTGGATTTTTCTGCTTTAATACTTGAGCGCCTTTTCTTTTGCTGTATTTTCCAATAATGACATAGATTAATCAAATTTCTTTAATTAAAAACATTACTACAATACAAGTATTTTCAAAATAGTGTTTCTTTTTCATATTTCTATCTTGAAATTAACTTTTAAGAGTGTTTTTGTGAAGACGGCCGTCAGGGCTTTCTCAACCCCGGCAGGGACTATCGCTACGGCAGTGGCTCCCTTGTTTTCTTTTGCAATTTGTCTATGAATAATAAAGAATAATAAAATTTCATGTTAAGCTTTGAATGTTCAACAACTACTTTATCTATTATAATATTCAATTCCCAGTATATATCGATAGTTTGCTGTATTTTTTTTATCAAGTTTTAGTGTTTCATGTATATAGAACCCAACCTCCACCCTCAATCTCTTTTCTAGTATTACTTCTAGTTTACATGTTGTATCTCTCTTTGAGATTCATTGAGATAAATTTCACGCAGGTTGCAATTGAACTTTTTACTAAAGACCAGACTTTAAAACTACAAAGTTGATTAGTGCCTTTTCTCCCTTTTTGACTCACTAAGCCCCTGTAATCACCATAACGTCACATGGAAAAAAAAAAAAAAAAACTCTCAAATGTCTGGAGAAGGAAAGACTATAAGAAAAGGGATTAATCATGCTAATTTTGATTGAAGTAGTATATTTTAATATAAATATTTATATTTATATTTAATTATTAATTTATTATTTAATAAGATATAAAATTATAATTTATTTAATTTTATAATAAATTAATTATAATTATTTTATGTTATTTATTATGAATATAATAATATTATAAATATGATAACTTTTATTTATTAAATTATGAAAAAAATTTTTTAATATAAAGAAATTTAAATAATTAATTAATATTAATTTCAACATAATTTAGTTAGTTTATTATTATTATTTATTATACAGATTTTAGGATAATCTAAGGTGAGTTTGTAGGATAATTTAAGGCGTGTTTGTATAATGGATAGACATTATCTATATTTATGCACGAGTCTATCCATTATATAGACTCCCTCTATTGTATTTTTTGTCAAATACCAAACTAATTGCTCACAATTCCCCCAGTTGTATGTCAAAGTTTCGTCAATTGTACTCATGCTAGTGAAACTTTGATGTACAGTTGACAGAACCATGAGGTACAACTGGAAAAACCTAGTAACTCGCATTTAAGGAAAGTTTGTATAATGGATAGACATTGCCTACTCTTATGGAAGAGCTTATCCATTATATCTAGATTCCCCCTATTGTAGATGCTTTCAGATACCAAAAAGATTGCTCAAGGTTTTGTCAATCGTATGTCAAGATTCTACTAGTGATACGCATGCTGGGGGAACCTTGACTTACAACTAGCGGAAGTTGACAACACGCATTAAAGGTGACTTTGTATAATGGATATGCATTACATATTATTATTGAATAGCCTATCCATTATAAAGACTCCCCCTACCATACATGTTGCCAAATACCGCACAAATTTCTCATATTGGTTCAACCAACCACATGTCAAGGTTCCTCCAATCGTACCCATGATGGCAAAACCTTGACATATGGCTGGTGGAACCATGAGGTATGATTGCCGAAACCAGGCGGCACATATTTAAGGTGAGTTTCTATAATGGATACGAATTAACTATTCTTGTTGAAGATCCTATTAATTATATAGAATCCCCCTATCATACATGTTGTTATATACCACATAAATTTCTCACGGTTCCACCAATCATACTCATGTTGGTGGAATCTTGATGTATGGCTGGAGGAATTGTGAGGTACCACTGATGATACCTCACAACTCGCATTTTTGGGTAGTCTATATAGTGGATAGGCATTTCCTATTCTTATGGACAAGTCTATCCATTATACAGATTCTCCCTATTGTACTTGCTATTAGATACCACACATATTTCTCACAGTTCCACCTGTTGTATGTCAAGGTTATGTCAGTGGTATGCATGTTGGTTGAACCTTGATATACAATTGGTGAAACGGTGAGGTACGACTCGCTGAACCTAATAGTTCACATTTAAAGAAAGTTTGTATAATGGATAGGCATTGCCTATTCTTATGGAAGATCCACAGACTCCCCCCTATTGTACATATTGTCAGATACCACACAAATTGCTCAAAGTTTTTCCAGTTCTATGTCAAGGTTCCACCAGTTGTACTCATGCTAGTGGAACCTTGACATGCTACTAGTGGAACCTGATAGTTCATATTTAAGGCAAGTATGTATAATAGATAGGGCATTTCCTATTCTTATGGAAGAGCCTATCCATTATATAGACTCCCTCTACCATACCTAGTGTCAAATACCACACAAATTGCTCATGGTTCCACCAGTCATATGTCAAGGTTCATACTCATGCTAGTGGTGTTAAATTTGCATAAGAAAATCTATATTGTCATTAATCAAATAATGTTACAAATAAATATATGAAGTATTGTCTCAAGATAGGGAAACTATCTTGGATACACAATCACTTGGTTGAGAGAATATCTTAACCACACAACAATATAGGAAACAACTTGTAACTAATAGGAACATACTCCTTTACATAGCAAGAATCACAACTGAGACAAGTAGGAATTACATTTTCCAATGCACCCCCTTAATGACTACTTGTCTCGATATCAATCTACAAAGTCTAGTTGTGGTCAAACATGACAAAAGAATATGTTGATGTCCATATAAAGGAGCAACCATCCACTGGAATGCATGGGTACCAACTACTGCAACCGCCAGTCTACTAGGATGCCCTTCACATACATGGTTATGTCAACCATTATAACTGCACACATGTACCTGTACCTACAAATCCCCCTCCATCATCATCATGTGTTTCATCAGATTTCCCATAACGATGCTCTGGGTTTTATCAGACTACCCTCAACCATGCCAACAAGGGCTCTAAGCCAGCAAGGCTCAACACAGCTACCAAGGCTCAACACAGCCACGAAGGCGTGACACAGCCATGAAGGCTCAACAAAACCACGAAGGCTCAACTCAACCATGAAGGTTCTCACACAACCACGAAGGCTCAAATCTATCACCAAGGCACTCAAGTTAGCCATGAAGGCTCTCCACAGATCCAACTTAACCAGGCCCAGGATTTTCTCGATTCACCCTCAACCATGCCAAGGGTTTTGTCGGCTAACCCTAAACCATGCCTACAGGAATCCCTATCCATTTTACTCTCACACGTGGTTTCCAGTTTACCACAAACCAACACTGCACAATGGTTTCTAGCTAACCACAAACCTACAATTACAAAGTGGTTTTAAGATTAGCACAAACTTTATAGTGATACACATGGCTCATCAGGCTTACATTTCAAACTCAAACTCTAGGAGTTACCAGGTACATACTTTACGAAGATCACTATCAAACATTACATAGACTTGCTTACTAATACATATGTGATTCACATTACAAGATCATAGACTCTATTCCATAAACACAAACAAAATTTCAAGCCCATTTGGATCCTTTGCCACTCATCTTAGATACATCATACCACTTATATGCTAGAACACACCACTTCTTTCCCAAATGAATATCATCAGCTTAGTACTTTTCAGTCTTTGGCATCTTCATTTTAACTTTGGAATACAGGTCTTGGTCTCCATGTTTTACCTGTCATCAGTTAGAGTCACGAATTCTAACAAAATGACTTCATGTTGAGGTTGTGAATCTCAATATGTATACAAATTTCCAAGACCAATTTATCTTTACCCATACTAAAAAGAATACAATACCAAAGAATACAAGAACAAGAACCACTCAACGTGCCACAAACGGATCTCCACCATCTACCAATTTAATTCGCAAAACTAGTTAGAGACTCTCCACCATCAGCTCTACAACCTCAATGCAACTCGTCCAACGAAGCCTTCTCCAACGTCACTGCCTTCACCACTCAGCCACCATAAATCGAAAGAGCAGTTATTGCAGAGACAATGGAATCTATTATAGCAAAATATATCTCATCGATCTTCCTCCAACGACTCAACACTTGGATGTTACTACTTATATTTTTTTCCATCATCACCATGATATGCAAAAGACTGCCTTCACTGACACCTCTAGTGGCATATCGCGCTCTTATCCAGCCCTCCATCACAATATGATAGCCCTCGTTGCCGGACTACATGGCCTTAGGGTTTTGAAAAGGTGACTTGCTGCTTGTGATTTCCACCAATTCCATTGCCATCCCTTGAATTTACCTCATTATTCTCTCCATTGGATCAATCCTCACCATTACCAATCTGATTAGCACAGAGACAAAGACCAAAAAGGAGGTTGTCGATTTGAAACTGATAATTATCTTCACCCCAGCAAATCTGATCAACAAGATTCGTGCAAAATATCTTGCCATCCATTAATCAAATATGATATTACATATATACAGGAAGTGTTATCTCAAGATATGAAAACCATCTTCGACACACAAGCTGTTGGTTGAGAGAATATCTCAACCACACACAAATCTAGGAAATAAAATAAGAACAAAATCCCCTATATATAAATAATCACGACTAAAACAAGTAGGAATTACATATTCGAACACACCCCCTTAATGATTACTTGTTCGATATCAATCTGCAAAGTATATTTGTGGTCAAACATAACAAAAGAATGTGTTGATGTCCATATAGATGAGCAAAAATCCATCGGAATGCCACTAGAATGCATGGGTGCCAATCACTGCAATCGCTAGTCTTGTAGGATGTCCTTCACATACATGGTTCTGTCAACCATTATAACTGCACACATGTACCTGTAGCTTAAATCCCCCTCCAATATCATCATGGATTTTATCGGATTATCCATAACCATGCTCTGGGTTTTATCAGATCACCCTCAACCATTCCTTGTGCTCAGTTGGAAATATGCTAAGACCTGTGAGAAAGAAAATTTCTCTTGTGACTAATATATTTCACTCTTGACCACCTAGACTCTGAAACTGTGAGCATTGAGGCTTATATGTTGCCAGTGGGTGACTATAGCCATGAAGGCTCTTTAAACAGTGAGAACTGAGGCTCCTATGTTGCCACTGGGGCACTGTAGCCACGAAGGCTCTGTAGCCACTAAGGCTTACCAAAGATCTAACTCAACCAAGCCAAGGGTTTTCTTGGATAACCCTAAACCATGCCAACAGGAATCTTTGTTCCACTTCACTCTTACATATGGTCACTGGCTTACCACAAACCAACACTGCAAATACAAAGTGGTTTTTAGATTACAATGAACTATATGGGGGTACACATGTCGCATCATTGTTACATTACGCACTCCAACTCTTGGAGTTACTGAGTACATACATTATAAAGACCACTACAAAACACCCTAGACTTGCTTACTAATAAATGCATGTGATACAGTATCATCATGAGTCTATTCCACATGCTCACGCAAACTTTGAATTAATTGCCCATCGTCACCTAATATTTAGTGTCATTGTTGCACATAATCAATATTTGATGCACTTCAACCTTATTATCTACCATAGAGTATCAATGGTCTCCATTTTCGTTTTCTACTTTAATTGTTGTCTTGGATTCACCTACGCAATTTGTTATAGAATCTAATTCTAACAAAACCACTCCATTGAGTTAGTTAAGATCAATGTAAAAAATTCCAAAACTTCTATAAATATCACTATTAATTTGTTTCACACTCGAATTTTTAAAACTACAATTATAACAAATTGCACTTCTACATTGAGTTGATCATGCTCAATGGGTTTACCTTCCCAAACTCCAATTTTGTGAAATTGACCCAAAGAGAGAAAAAAAAAAAAAAAGAGAGCAATAAACATCCAATTAGGTGAGCAAGGCACTATCCCCTGCACTGGAAGCTCTCACCTCCACAAGCATAGCCACCTAGCGACATACACCATGTGTACTGTGTATATCTTGAGTAATTGTGGAAGAACACGTAAATGTATCTTGACCAGATCCTTCATCTATCATTCCTCCAAGTACTCCAGTTGGTCTTCCTTGAGAAACAAAGTAATTTTAGTTCCCCTGCCCAAGGGCTCTCCATTAATGTCTCTAGTGACAGTAAACGATCCCCCCGGCCTTGGATTCCCAAATATATTTCTCATCATCATTTTGCTTAGTGTTAACAATCACTTTCTTAGCCATAAGGTAGGATGAGTAGAAACCCACACCGAACTCACCAATCATGGTCACATTCGCCCCAGCCTATAAAGCTTCCATGAACTCCTTCGTCCCTGATCTCGCAATGGCTCCCAAATTGTTCAACAAATCAAATTTAGTCATGCCAATTCCCTTATTAATAATGGTGAGGCATTTGTTAGACTTGTTGGGCACAAGACAAATGAAGAGCTTCAGCTAAGCATCAAGCTTACTCTTATTCATCAGTCTTTCGAACTAAATTTTGTCCAGTGAATCAAATGAATTATTGATGAGGTCCCAGAGGAAAATTTCCTTGTTGTTGTAGAAAGTGTTGATGGTGAGGCTGAGCAGCTAATTAATTTCATCTTGGAAAGTGAAAGTCTCCACCTCACCTATCTGCATGTTCATGTCCGTCATTGGAATTGGAATTGCAACGAATCAAATAGAATAGAACAATTAACCAGAGAAGTATTCCAGTGCCTTCCTTTGTTGATCCTTCGTAGATCCATGCTAATCTGGTCTCATCCATGATTCTGCTTCATAGATCCCAACATCATGGTGCAATCAGCTCTCCATTGTCGATTGATCCAAGTTGTAAAACACAACCATAGGATCTAGCAACAAACACCAACCCAATATTGGATTCATCATAGGCTTGAGTCAAGAATGTTGGTTTCAACTTTCAAATATTCATGCAGGAAAACGAATCAGCACTGTGGATCTCAACATCTGATTAGCAGAGCCTCCAAGCAACTGTGAACAAAGCCTATTCATGATCACATATCTTCTCTCACATGGATATGATGGACAAACAGAAAAAAAATAAAAATAAAAATAAAAATAAAAAAATAAAAATAAAAATAAAAAATACATGCTGCAAACATAAAAATAATAGTCTCAAAACAAATACACTCTCTTATTATTTCCCTCAGCCCAGGAGGGGCCAAGCCTACGAGGGGCCAAGCCGTCAGGACTCTAATACCATGATAAATTCCCATAAGGAAATCTATATTTTCATTAATCAAATAATGTTACAAATAAATATATGAAGTGTTGTCTCAATATAGGGAAAATATCTTGGACACACAATCACTTGATTGAGAGAATATCTCAACCACACACCAATCTAGGAAACAACTCTTAAATAATAGGAACAAACTCCTTTACATAGAAAGAATCACAATTGAGACAAGTAAGAATTACATTTTTCAACAAATAGAACCCTAACATATGACTAGCATAATCATGAAATACAACTAGCTAAACATAAAAAAGTGTATTTAAAACAAGTTTGTATAATGGATAAACATTATATTATTCTTACCAATAATGAACAAAATAAAATATCCTCAATGACGACACACAAACACAAACATAATAAAATTTCCATGTAATGGAGGAGAGATGACATAAAAACATAGAATGCTCAATTTTAACCTTTCTTAAAACAAAAAATAATCATTCTAGCTGGTATTTTATAATATAAATTTAATTCACACTTTTGAAAATGTGCTCACTCTCAAGTACCATGTTGACAATGCATTTGCATTTGTAACTTTTTTTAAGCTAGCTTTTGATTATAAGGCTTCTAGACACAGTAAGGAATGAAATTCATTTTGAAGTAGTATTATTAGAAGGCTTCTAGAGGCAGCCAGGAATGGAAGGTACTTTGAAAAAGTATTGTTTTTTAAGTGAAGTAAACTTGAACTTTTTGCTATGAGTATAGTTCAAAGATATGTTAAGTTATGTATAATCATCATTATTTTCATTTTCCAGTTATTTTTCATCCTATTATTAGATTTACATTTGTGGGGATATATACTATTTTTCAAAACTTTTGTTATTATGTATTATCGTGATTATTAGTCCCTGCCATCTGGCAATGGCATGGGACTATAGTAATCGGGAACAGTTGTTTAAGCACTACTTCGTGTACTCTGTGTTACAACTAATATAAACTTTTTAGCACTGCATTGTATTGACCATACTACATTTTATTTGATCATCTTATTTGGCCTCTTCCCGAGGCCAAGAGGCAAAAACTATATATTAAGTTGAATTTGTTTGATTCATAATTTCAAAATGTAAATTAATGTTAGCATTAGTTTATGGGTATTGAACGCTATGCTATTTATTCTTCCATTCTTATATCTGCTATGTTATGGTAGAGTGTCTCATCGTTGATTGCCAAGTGGTTGATTCCATGTGCAGCCACATTGTGTTCTCTCCAGCACACAGCCAACCAAGTGGTGAGTTGATTGCCATGTGGTGAGTGCATGCACAGTGCATGTGCAGCCACACTTTGTTCTCTCCAGCAACAAGTTGGTTGTGTGCATGACACTGAAAAGCACGTCAAGAAAGAAATGTCACTAAAGAGGCTTCCCTTCCATTTATCAGAGCATCAAGTTTTCCAGTTATCAGAGACTAATGAGCACTGCATTATCAAAGACTACTAGAAAGACTATTGGAGTTTTCCATTTATTAGAGAAGCCTTCAGCCACTATGTAAGGTACAAAGGCCCCATTGGAAAGACTACTGGAGTTTTTCAGTTATCAAAGTAGCCTTCAACAACAATGCCTTCAGCCACTATGTAAGGTACAGAGGTCCCATTTGAGATGCATCCAATACCCTAAAAGAAACCAGTGATAGTGATTGTATAAAAAATATACGGAATTAATTTCGTTTAACTACTTCTATTCCTATTCGCACACTCCCGCTTGCAGACAACACAGTGGAACAAGCATATATAATAATTACGTAAATGACGTGAGATCATGTTCACAATGAGATTAGCCTACCTATTTTGTAATGAACAGAGGTCCAACTTTATGTACTAGTATGTAATAGTAATGGGTATTTCTTATCCTGTTACATCAACCATACTTGTTATAGTTTATATCATGTTAGTTAATTATGACTAGTACCTTATAACGAGCTTTGTTCAGGTTACTAGGATTTAATCATCATAACCTTTACAGTACTAATACCATAAGTAATGACTATCTAACCTATTACTATTAGTAACAAAACAAAGAACACTATGCTTGCTTGAATCATAATGGCTTGTATAACTCTAATCAAAGTTGCTACTATGATTATCCTAACTAAGCTTATTTTGATATCTAAACTACTCACTCTATAATGTGTATCATAATTAAGCAACTATGATTATCCTAACTAAGCTTATTTCGATATCTATAATCATACCTTATTACTTTATCTATAATGTGTATCATAATTAATATACCTATTTGGAATTAGAGAACACAATAGAATACTATCAATCCCATAGAAGAAGTGAGAGATGTTGTAATTTATGAACACTGATTGCTTGCTCAAGCTTGAATGCCATTGGATCTATCTGAAGAACTTCATTATAGCAAGCAATAAATTTTGCATAATGCCCCTGCCAATATCAATTTGTTAAGTTATAAAACAGATCTTACATGCACCTTTATTTCTCACTTCTTGTTCGTATATTATTGCTAAATCACTTTACCAGGCAGACTTTATTTCTCACCCGTTGTTCGTATATTATTGCTAAATTACTGTATGAGGTAGACAAGCCCGTTCACGTATTATTGCTAAATGACTGTATGAGGCAGACAACCCAATTGTTACAGCTATGGTTGCGTTATAAAAATTGGCAACTACACTGATCATATTTGTGCATTAAGTTGGCATTAAGAAAATACTACAAATACAATCCAAGCATAAAATCAAAATCGTAAATAGGCAATCCAATGCAGCATAATCCCTAAAAATAAAAGCAACCAATGTACCATATGAAAAACCACATCTTTGAAATCTCCAATTATATTTTGCACAAGTCCCCTGTTAATAATCAATTTACATTTTGCCTTGTTCATTGTACACGCTTGCTAAATTCCCTGCACACATTCATGGCATATGCACCAACTCCCTATCACTAAAGTCTACCTAACCACTAGGCCAAGATGTTTTGCACCAAAATTGCGCCAGAATTTTCATACTAAAGTAATCGATAATTTCTACTAGAACATATGCTTGCTTGTGTAAATAATCATAATAATTAACTATTGTCCATTAAAATGATTGTTGAAGATTCACCAAATACAGTGGCTCTCCCAAATCTTTGCACATTTCCATGCAAGCTTGAGGCTTTTCCAAGAAGAACATGTTATTCTTGTATGAACAATGGGCTTGAAGAGTACATACAACCTAGTAGACTGATATTCCCTTGGAGTCAACAAATGTAATACATGCACCTTGATCCAAATATTACCTTAGAATTAACACATGTAATACATGCACCATGCTCCACATCACATGTGATAAATCTATCATGCTTCGTGTTAAAAAAAAAAAATTAATGAACAATTTGATATAATTTAATTTAATTAAAAAATAAATACATTTTTGTGTGCCCATCTCCTGACCAGTTGTCCTATCCAGTTATGCCTATCTACATGCATGCTCGACCAGCCTCTGAAGCCAAAGAGCTCCACTAGCCACTTTCATCTTCATCTAGGCCACTTGTTTTCCTCATGCAGGGTAAACTTGTTTTCATGTTTCCCACTCGTTTCATATACCAAGTGCCAGTGTGTAACTTTATTGTGACATCAACAACTATTTCCCCAATGATGGATATGGTCTTTCACAAGACAAGGATGCTTTGGTTCCTTCCGCTTTGTTTCAACCTGTAGAAATCAATTATATTGAGTCGCTTCTCTGGTTCCTCCAGCTTTGTTTGAACTTGTAGAAATCAATTATATCGAGCCGCTTCTCTGTGTACATAGTCAAAATTCTTGCTCATTCAGCATCATCAAGGAGGAAATAGAGGAAGGGTAAATTGGTGGAAAGAGTTACTTTCCATTGCTATCACAACTACTTTCTTTGGTTAGCCCGAAGCTAAACAAATATTACACTAGCAGATCAATAACAAATAAATAGAGCTTGTGAACTATATAATTGAAAGAGTCAACCACAGATCAAGGCATCAACAACCCGAGGTGCAATTGAGTATATTCTCTTTATTTGGAATTACACAAGTCTCTATCTATTCATTTCTCTATCTGTTCAGAAGGTTTCATTAGCAGGAATGAATTAGTATACTGAATGTCTAGGTGTATCTATGAATTTGCTAGGAACATAAGGTGAAGTAAGCTACATCAATCAATCATTAGGATAGCCCATGGGTTCAACCTTATCAATCATGGGTTCTACCTCCCTTACGGTCTGGGTTACGCATTCTGTGTTCTCTCAATATAGGGACCATCACACTGGATAACAAAATAACAAATCCGTGGGTACTAATATTTTATATAGGGAGCTTCTAGAGGATTTATGATAACTGAATAACATATAATGGGGTATGAAATTTTCATGGGATTCTCTATGTCAATTACAGAGGGAAACAAGAAGAAGAAAGCATATCAATCTATATACAATGCATCATACTTGTAATTCAAGGCACTGACCATTGTCTTTAAAAATAAGAGGGATCCTATATCAAGATCATACATGTGAAACCAGAAACCACTTTCCATAGATGTTGTTGGCCTTGCTGGAGTGATTGTCAACCATTGTCCAAAGAAACCATTATCCAAAGATGTTGCTGAACTGCCGGCAGGGACTTGCTGCTTCGCAGTGGTTCTGGTTTAATTTTCCAACTACTTTTGTCATTATTCGATTTACATTTGGCCACATACGATTCTTCAAAAATTCTTGTTATTCTTTTTGCTTTTGTGACAAAAACAATTAATGAGTCTAACAACTAATAACTCTTCAGAATAACAATACCAGCTTTCTGAAGATATAATATTCAGTTGTTCGATGGATATCAACTGATTTGACAGGTTGATATTAAATTTTGTATATAATTTTTTTATAATATTTATTTAAAATAAATAAATAAAATTGATAAGTTGATATTAATTTTTAATATAATGTTTTTGATTATTATATTTAAATAAATAGTAAACTAATAAATTACCTTTTTTTTTTTTAATTTACTCTCTCTCCCTCTCTCTCTCTCTCTCCTCTCTCTCTCTCTCTTCTCTATATATATATATATATATATATATATATATATATATATATAATATTATTCCTATAATAATAATAAGTTTTTAAATTAAATTTAATATTATTCTATTACATGTTTTGAAATTGAATTTTTAATGAAAATGATTACGTAACTTTAAATGTGTCAGGCTAGGCAGTAACTCCAATAGGCAGTAAAACTGATTCGATTCATTTCATTTATGTTATTGTTATATGCAAAAGGGTGTGACTACTCAGTTCATCTCCTGATGACTGTTCACATTCCTAATTTAACTATTTATATAAATTCACCCAATCGTGAGGATTAGGTGTCAACATTCCCCCCCTTAATCTGAAGGGATGTTGGTGAGTCCAAGCATCGTTCTGAATCTTTCAAGCTTTTCTGTTCCAAGCGCTTTGGTGAAGATGTCTGCAATTTGCTCATTTGTGGAACAATGATGGAGATGGATTGTTTTGGCCTCAACATGATGTCAGATCAAATGATATTTAGTATTGATGTGCTTT
>APFE031643229.1:4339-39840 GCA_000404065.3 Pinus taeda | reverse complement strand
TATTAACTTCGTTAAAGCAGTCGACGTCCACTTAAATTTTAGATCATATTCGTAAATGGCGACGTCGACGTCGTTTAGTGAAAGTTTTTATCCCAGACCAAATTTTGGCAGAATGGTTTGTGAAATCATTATTACCCAAAATAACTGAAGATGTCGCTAAGACAAGGGTGGTTACAGAAGAACAAGTAATTGCTCAAGCTCAGTACCTTGACTTATTTTATACTCAGTTAGGTACGTTGCATGAGAAAATCCCCGACCTTCCTAAACAAAGTCAATTAGCTGCACCTCCCTCAGGGTCTCATGCCGCTGACGGTATGATTGGTACTGTTAATACCAAAAGTAAGAAGAAATCATCCAAGAATTCTTCTCCAGTAATAACTTTACCAGATTCCCCTAAGGGAGAGTCTTCACCTGAAATCTCTGCCGATGTTCATGTCGTCAAATCATCCATGTCCAAATCAAAATCTAACGACAAGAAGAAAGGTAAGAAGAAGAACAAGCATAACTCAAAGGAGAAATCTGAGAAGCCTGAATCTACTGACGAGAAACGAAAACCTCGATATCCTTGTCTCATCTGCGATGAGGAGCACTTTACAAGGGATTGTCCGCATTGTGCCGAGGTTGCGAAAATCGTCAAAGGTTCGCAAACACCTACTGTTTTGAAGGATCCTTTTCGAAATCAAGACAATAAAATGATATGCTCTTCCTCTAATGCCTCGAAAGAACCCATAATGATGATGTCACATGTAAGGATTGTGACACGATCACAAGATTACGGGAGTAAAATTCCTTTTGGTGGAAAGGAAGCCGAATCTTCTAATTCCAATCCATCAACCTCAGCTCCATCTGGTTCTGATCCACTACAAATCGAGAAATCCAATCCCAACATAGTAATCAAACCGCCCGCCAAGGGTATACTTCGAAAGTCAGCTTTCAATCCTCATGCGAGAGTTGCTCAGAACTATAACATTGTTGAAGATTTAGCTGTTTCATCTTCAGCAATGTTGGCTTTGGAAGTGCTGCAATCATGTCCAGCAAAGCGTAAAATGTTACTGTCAGCTATAGGAGCTGTTGATCTTAAAGACTCAAACCTCATAGTCTTCGATTTAGAAAATAGTACACCTCGTATTCCTCATCAAATGGCTTTCCAGATTCCAGTGTTAGTAAAAAATAGACCTTGTTTCAGGACTGTGATTGATGAGGGAGCTTCCACGTGTATTATGTCGATACAATGTTGGAAAACCCTGGGTTCACCTACGCTTAATCAATCCCCGACAATTCTAAATGCATTTGATGGCCGAGTGTTTCATCCTTATGGCATTCTACAAGACTTGCCTATAGGGGTTGAAGGAAAAACCGTTAATCTAGATGTGGAGGTGGTTGATGCCCCTCTAGATTACAACCTTCTTTTGGGTCGTAGCTGGTCTTATGCCATGACTGTTGTTGTTTCATCAGTCTTACGGCTTATTAAGTTTCCACACAATGGAAAGATCGTTACAATAGATCAATTAACTTACTTTTCGTCTGACCCATCCTCTGCTGAGAGTATTCAACATGTTGGAAAAACCACTATCCCTTATAAGGATGTTGGGGTAGGATTAGTCAAAGATTCGGGTTTACTCGGAATTTTTTCATTTCCTCCTCCCAACGTACCATCTCCTTTCGCAACCATTCATATAATTTCGTCAAAATCCATAATTCTTGACGACCCTTGGATCGTTCCATTCGATTCCGAGGTGGACTCTCTTGGCGATGCCATGCCTTTGAGTCCCTTTGAAGTTGCTTATCAGGAAGTACAGTCATTTTCTGACTCACGTTCAACCAGTCTTGATCTAGTGAATGAGATCCATGGAAAATCACTTTCAATCTCAACCTCAGAGTCAACAACCTTTTCGGAAACCGTTCACACTGATGAACAAATTCGGGAACTGTTGTCTGTTGATGCATTACCATGGGAAGATCTTCATCATTGGTCTTCATTTTTACCTGAGATTGATCATTTTGAAAATGATTTTTCATCTATTTTTACCATTGAATATGTCAAAGAACCACAGAATCCATTGAAACATCCTGATTCTGAACAAAATTTAGCCAATATTTCTCGCACGGTTCCTATCGACATTTCAATCAAACCTGGGATTGTTGAAAACATTCACATAGGTGCTTCTTGTATAGACACTGAAGTCAACACATATAAAGCCCTATTTCAAGAATTTCGTGATGTGTTTGCCTGGTCATATGAGGAAATGCCATGAATTGATCCTTCAATCATTATTCATGAGATCAAAACCTACCCGGATGCTAAACCCACCCGGCAACATTTGCGTCAGATACACCCACGAAAAGCTGCTACCATCAAAACAAAAGTTGAGAAATTACTTAAAGCAGGTTTCATTTATCCAATTCCTTTGACAGATTGGGTATCGAATATTGTTCCAGTTACTAAAAAACAAGGGACATAAGAATATGTATTGACTATAGGGTTGTCAATCGTGCTTGTCCAAAGAACAATTATCCAACACCCTATATCAATCAGATTCTCGATGATTGTGCCAGCAGTGAAATTTTCTCCTTTATGGATGGCTTTTCCGGTTACAATCAAATTAACATTCTACTTTCCAATCAACCAAAAACAACATTCATCTGTCCATGGGGGACATTTGCTTATTGCAAGTTACCTTTTGGATTGAAGAATGCCAGAGAAACTTTTCAAAGGGCTATGTCTTATGCGTTTCATGACATCAAGCACATTGTGCAGCCTTATCTTGATGATTTACATGCCCATTCTTTACGTAGAGCCAACAATCTCACTCATTTACGAGCACTTTTTATGAGATGTAGGCATTATCGGATTAGGCTGAATCCGCACAAGTGTGTTTTCTGTATAGAAACGGGTCGTTTACTGGGATTTGTTGTACCCAAAGCTAGAATTCGTGTCGATCCTTCGAAGGTCGAAGCCATATTCAAGTTACCACCTCCTTCGACTCTTCGCCTACTCCAAAGTTTGCAAGGGAAAGCAAACTTTTTACGTCGTTTCATTCCTAACTATGCCGAGATTACGAAAGATTTCACCCGGTTGTTGAAACAAAACACTCCATTCTTTTGGGACAAGATAGCTGACAAATCTTTCGATGCACTTAAACAAGCGTTGACCCATGCGCCGTTATTGCATCCTCCCAACTACAACTAGGATTACTTCTTGTACCTCGCCGCTTCCCATTCCACCATTGGGATGGTTTTAGTTCAACAGGATGAATTCGAAAGTGAACATGTGATCTATTATCTTAGTCAGTCGCTAACTCCAACTGAGTTAAAATATTCACATGTGGAGAAACTAGCCTTAGCTGCAGTACACAATGTTCAGCGATTTCGTCATTACATTTTGTTACGCAAAACCACAGTCATTTCAGACTGTAACCCCATTCAATACATTTTGACTAAAAAATTGCTCGGGGGCAAGTATTCCAAATGGATTGTCCTCCTGTAGGAATTTGACTTGGAATTTGGGAAGGCCAAGTCAAAGAAGTCTTTGTTTTTTGTAGAATTGATGTGTGACTTCCCTCATGCTGATACCGAACATGTGGTCGAAGAACCCATTTCAGATGAATCCTTGTTCCAACACTGTTGATCCATGGTATGGAGATATCATTTTCTATCTCCCGACCCAATCTTTTCAGCCAGACCTTCCATGATCTCAGCACCGGAAAATACGTTTCCAATCCCAACCTTACACTATTATTGGAGTACTCTTTATTGTCGTGGGGTGGATTCTGTTTTCTGCCATTGTCTTACTCATGACAAGGCTGAAAAGGTTCTTAATGACTATCACTCTGGAGCATGTGGCGGTCATATGTCTGGGTATGCCACAACCCAAAAGATTTTGTGCGCTGGCTATTTCTGGCCATCCTTATTCAAAGATTGTATCACTGCATTCCAGAAATGCCACAATTTCCAAATTTTTGATCGTAAGATGTGTCCTCCACCTACTCCTCTCCACCCTATAATTTCCATTGGTGCATTCACAAAATGGGGTATCGATTTTATTACATGTAACCCTCACTCAGCCGGGGGGCATGCGTATATCATCCTTGTGGTAGATTATTTTACCAAGTGGGCCAAGGCGATGCCTACATTTTTCGGCATAAGGCAAAACTACTACGATTTTCATTTTCAATCATATAATTGCTAGGTTTGGTGTTCCTCAAGCAATTATCACTAACCATGGGAGTCATTTTCAAAACATCATGATGACTGAACTTACAGATAAGCTTGGCCTGTGTCACAATAGTTCCACTCCATATTACCCATAGGCAAATGGTTTGGTGGAAGCAATCAACAAAGTTCTAGTCACCATGATCTGACGAATCATTGGGATTCATAGGTCGAATTGGCATAACATGTTATTTTCAGCGCTTTGGGCATACCAAACCTCAGTCAAAACATCAACAGGTTTTACTCCCTTTCAACTAGTTTACAGTTTAGAGGCAGTATTACCCATGATGGAACAATCCCGTCATTACAAATTTCCGTGCATTATTACCAGCCACTTTCCGAAGAGGGAAAAACGTTTATTATACTTAGCTCAATTAGATGAGAATCGACGTAATGCTGCATTAGCTGTCGAAACTCATGCCAAAAGGATTAAAGCTCAGTATGATCGGAATGTTACACCCCACAATTTTTCAGAAAGAGACCTAGTATTACTTTACGATCAAGCAAACGATAAGATAGGGGCTGGCAAATTTGTACCGATGTGGCATGGTCCGTATATTGTCAAGCGAAAGCTGGCAAAAGGGGCCTATGAGTTAGAAGATTTTGACGGTGTCTCTTTAGGTAAACCTAGGAATGGGCTTTATCTAAAGCGATATTATGCTTAAAAGATTACTGTGAAGATTTTTTAGACTAGTTTCTTTCTAAGTTTGGTGTGTTCTTAGATTAGGAATGCGTGCTTTACTTTAGAGAGTGTTTTTCATTATTATTCATGCTTATCTTGATTTTACTCTTGATATTGCAAATTTCGACGCCTCTCCAAACATACATCGGTTTTGCTGATGGTGCTTGTCGTAGTACACGGAACATCTCTTCCGCAGCTTGGGTTATCTATTCGCTCTCTGACGAGTTAGTATCTATGCATGGGGTAAGCCTTGGTCAAACAATGGACAACATTGCAGAATACAGTGCAGTGATTGAGTTATTATCTGAATCCATTTCATTTGGAATTCAGAGTTTGATTGTTAAATTTAGATTCAGAACTCATTGTATTACACTTAATCGAGTTTATGCCATTAGAAATCCAGTTTTATTACGATTATTTTTTAGAGTCCGTCTCTTAGAACAAGAATTTGATTACATCGAATATCAGCACATTCCAATATATTTAAATACATTAGCAGATGCAGTTGCTTCTCGAATGTTAAATAGACATTTGCATTAAATCAAACAGTAAATTTAAAAACATCCCATAACATGTTTTGAAAGATAACCAATAATAGTAATATAGCATAGCATAGGAGTGTGTCAAAATATACATCGTCCTCGATCATAGGTTGAAAAACACCTTATGATCGACAAAAATGATAGTATAAAAAGTCCAAAAATGAGTCTAAAAGGCAATCATCCTATCACTGGTGATGATCCCGATAAGACACCACTGCTTGGGCCACCCTACAAAGGAACGTCCTAAAAGGTCCTGGGACCCTAATCACATAGCGCTAAAGTCTAAGATGAATTTCATCTATGCTGGTCTCCGGAATATCTGCGGTCAAGCGCTCTATATGGCTCTCCAATTCGGCCAAGGTCTCTGCTGATTGGTCCTGTGGGGTCGGTGCTGCGGTAGTTGGTTGTCTTCGGTCATAGGGCTAGAGAGCGTCTAGTCACCATGGACCCACATCTGCATTTAAAAACTTTTTACTATTAGTTTTGGGATGATTTAAAACCAAATTATATATATATATATTATTATTATATATATAATATTATATATTTATATATATAATATATTAATATATAATTGAAAAGGTTGGAAACAATTTTACCTCTATCATCCCATTTCTCTCCTGGTGGAAGAGCCATGTCGGGATCACCACGATAATCCATCCCAGCATATGGAAAATCTTGAATCACAAAGAGTTGGTTCTCTAACCAATGGAAATATTCTGGTGTGAATCGAACAACCTCGGTACCCTCCTCAGGATGGCGGAACATGACTGCAACCCATCGCACAACCCTAGGATCTCGGGGAAGTCTAGCCTCAACAGTAAGTTGTTGTGGAACCAACATAGGTACCCTCTCTAGGGAAAAGCTGACAACTAAATAACCATATCCAAAGTTCTTTAGCTGTCCATTCTTCTCCCTAGTCAATTGGCCCTTCACATTGGCCAATACAGCATCGCACCAGTTGAAGATGGTGCCTCGGAAGCAGTCTACTGCCATGCACATCTAGGAACCTGTAGCTAGATGCAATGTTGTGCTTCCATAGAGTTTGGTAACAATAAAGGAGATCACCTTTAGTTCAGGATGAGAGATGGTTTTAACATCTATCCGTTTGTCCGGAGTCTGGTCATTACAGAACTCTAGTCGGAGACTAGCGACAGATTGGCCACCTGGCCTAGATCCGAACAGAGATAATTCCTCGCCTCCCTTGGGCAAGCCAGTCAAAAAGTATATGTCATTCGGCTCGATTTCGAGCCAGCTGCCACCAATAATGAAGCACTGGTCCTGCGTGCTCCACCTATTTACCAGCCATTGTACAAAGTCTACCTGTGCCCTCATGCCAGGTATGGTCCAATATTTGAATAGCCCGCATGATCTCAATGCCTGTAATGAAGGTGGATGGAGTAATGCAGTTTGATCCACGTCCCTGTGCTCTCTTTCTCACCAAACAAACATCTTGTGTACCTACATTGCAAAATAGGTGGTTTAGAACATTTCATTTCAAAATCTATGGGCAAAAAATGAAGAATTTAGGGTTTAAAATCTGCGTTCCGCGAGGTTCACACCCATCCTTTTAGAGATAGTGCATAGGTGCGCACTTCTCCTTCAGGACAAGTATGGCACCCAGAATTTTCTCTGTGCACAGAAAAATCGGGGTGCGCAACGGCCACATGGCGCCCTTGCGTAACTGAAGCGGGCGATTTTTTGCCCTAATTTTCCTCTAAATATCAATTTTTAAAGCCTAAAATAAAATTTCAAATGGATGAAATGCAAGTCAGGGACAATGTGGATTACCTGGAGAAGACGGTTCTTGATTCCAGCGGTTAGATTTTTCGTAATCTCCACAGGAAGTTTTCTTACCAAAATCTCTTACTTTTTACTCCAAAGGAAAACGGTAAAATGAACTTGTAAAAGCCCTTTTTATAAGATTTTTTGAATAAATAAATTTAATTAATTTATTTTTTACTTTGAAAAGGTCACTTTTGGTGCATTTTTATTATTTTTAAAACATATATGAGTACTGTTTGCAGGTTTTGTGCAGAATATTGGGTATTCAGGCGAAATTGGTCATTTCAACAAAAAACACATAGGAGTCCTCTTTAAGCTCTTTTCTGACTCGTAAAATATGAAAAGATTGCCGAGTTTTTCTTTTTAGACTCGTTAAAATGGAATTAAAAAGATGGTCCTCTTACAGCTTTTTCTGACTGTATAAACATGAAAAGATTGCCGAACTTTTGTCGTTTGAAGTTCGATATTGGTAATAAAACGACGTGTTTTCGATCGCTTTTTTACTTTTTCAGATTGAAGGCACTAATTATAAAAAGTACTCCTTGATCGTAATGATCAAGCGGTTCTCTCAAGTATTATTTTATACTTTTTTTGGCTTGGGAGACACAAATTTACGAAAAAGGACAACCATGGAGTTTTCTTAAGTTTTTCTTCTGACTCCCTAAAATTGAAAAACGCCGAGTTTCTCCTATACTAGACTGGTTAAAATTCAGCAGTAAAGGACCTGTTCAATTACAAACAGGAACATACGACTCCTTCTTAGGGTTTGAATCTAAACTAAGTTGGACTCATCCGAAGGATGAGCTTATAACCAAGCACATGTTATCCTCCTCAATCTTGTCAAAAAATAAAGAGGTACTTGCCAGAAATGGTGGGGGAAAAGAGAAAAATGAACCTGTTTGTTGTACTTTATGTTTGAAAAACTTTCCATCACTCTTGAACACGACACTTTTATTCACCTGGGTTGGGAAATCCTTTACCTAACAGTTAATCAAGCCACTTGAAGTTTCAGCCGGTTTCTGGTTTATTTGGGTCACTGTCTCCAGCATATCGGTGTCCTATGTGTTAAGGTCTATGCAATTAACCTTTACCTGCAATATCTGTCATCCATTCATTGCCATCCCTGAGTTAGTTCTTGCCAAAATTATTCTTCAAAACTTGATCTATGATTTCGTGTTATGGGCTTGCCTATGACGGATCGATTTCTATCGACTCCAACTCATTATCTAGAAAGATGATCTAGAAATCGTTAGTACCTTGGAATCTGCATGCCTCAATGGCAGGTTTCTTGCCTTTGATGACAGGTTGCATCATTGACCTTTGATCAAAGGATTCTATGACGTGCTCGACATTGACTCATTCATTCACATTTCATGGATTGTACGGAGTACTTTGAGGGCCATTGACATTATTGGTGGTTCCTCTCACACTTGTTAATATTTTACATCATTGATTGGTAATCAAGTTTTTTCTACCATGTTTGACTTCGACACATTTATTCACATGGATAGAGTCGTACTAGTTCGGGAAGTAGAAATGAAGACCCTGGATCTAGTTTCCACCATCCAGGCTGCAAGGAATTTTGTTATCATTATATAATGGACTATTCATAAATAGATGGTTGCGCCCATACTGTGTCCATTTGTTTCTACTTGTGATGTAATACAAAATCATTCCTGTATCATAAGAGTTTTAGGTAGTTCTTAGTCAGTTTTGATCTGAGCATGGGAATGCCTACCTCAGCGATGATATTTTCACACATATATATTTTGTGTTGAATGTTTTTACAAGTTCCGACCGGGGTATCCACAGGAAGATCCTTGAAATGATAAAGTCCTTCACTCTTCTTAGATGATAAAAAAACCATCCTCATCTACTACAGACTTCGCACTTTAGGGGGCAATTTGTTACACAAAAAATTTTCACCATGACTTTCTACAGTTTGTGTGAGTCCATGACCACTCATACATACCTCCTTTACAAGTCTTAAGCCTTAGCTCTTCATGTCAAGCCTTGAAAATGGGAGAAAGACCTTAAAAATATCTCAAATCCTGGTTTCGCACTTTCTCCTAGCATTGCCTGCGGTGCCGCACCCAATGGTCATGTTTCCTGTGAACTTGACCGCTCTGTCTATTGAGTAATGGGTGTGAACCCTTGTAAAAGTTAAAAAGGCATGAGTTCATTCTTAAAAACTCATCTTGGGTCACTTCTAGACACTTCTAGAAGGAAAATTGCACTGGCAAGTCCACTCCACCTTGGTTCATCCATTCCATAACTAAGAGAGCTAACTCCATGATATGAGGTGCTTATCCCATTGAAGGAGGAACTTATCCCTTCAATGGTGGACCTGCAACTTCCTCCATTTGCACTATAAATTTAGGCATTGGGCTGGTTGTAGGAGAGGTTGAAAGCTGAAGATTCTTGAGAGTAAATGCTGTTGGAAATTAGACTTCCTTTTTGAGCTTGTGAGAGGAGAGATCACATACCTTTCATGTCATTTTGGAAGTGAGTGAGGCTTATCAAAGTAGAGGAGACCCCTGCTGGACCTTGGAAAGAACTTGTGCAACATCAAGGCAAAGGTTGTAAAGTTCTTTTATTCATAAAGTTAATACAATCAAGTTTTTTTTTTCTCAATGAACTGTCTCTAATGGTTTATTTTATGAGATCCTTGATCTTCATAATGAACATGTTTTACTATAATATCTATGCAGGTGTTCTTTGATGTGTGTTTGTTTGTGTATGCAGGTTATTAAAAGGGAACTACTTGAAGCTATTGGAATAAGCTGCGACAAACAAGCATTGGACCAAGGTAGGGTCTGTTACACCTCTTAGTTTTCATTTATGAATTGAAACATGTTTAGAGAAAAGTAGATTTGCTTGTGCTCTTTGTTGCTAGATATCATTCGATACTAGGGAGATCGGTCTTGTCCACAAGAATGAATTATCCAGCCAACAGGTGTTCATTTGCTACTCAGCAGTGCAGGTATAATGGTTTCTAAGAGAGCAGAGTTGAAGTCACCATCCAAAGCACACCTAGAGATGTAGTTGACCAAATGTTTATGAGCTTGCCTAGTCATGAAGACATCAAGTTGTTCGTAGACAAGAACATCAAGATATCACAACGAGCAACATCATGAACAACAGCTGAAAGCAGCATACCGAATGCAGCAAACACAACGAACGCAACGAATGCAGCGAATGCAATGAATGCAATAGGAAGGTTGTTGACAACATAGAGGCAGAAAAAAGTTGCAAGATTAAGCAGATCCACTGATGATGAAAGAAAATTTGGAGACTCAAGCTATGAGGTGACAACATGACATGAAGATCGCGCAAAGACAGAGAATGTAACAAAGAAGGAGTTGCATGTGCTGAAGAAGCAACTCAAGGAAGAACATGAATCTTCACAAGAAGATGAATGAGTTGTAGAAGGAATAGGAATAGTAGTGGGCGCAACATGCATTCATAGATGAAACTGCGCCCGTACAAGTTAAAGATTTATCCTAGTAGCTGGCACAGAGCTTGCATGGTGAGAAGTGTTGTTGATCACATGCAAGGGATTCAACAATATGCATGTCATTGGGTGCACACATTCAATCCAACCCATTCAGCACAGTCACCAAGGTGAAGACAAGAAGCAAGTCCAACTGGAGTTGAACAGGTACTTCAGTAAGTTGATGCGCATGACCACCAACACACACTTGAAGATCAACATGGACACTATGCATTAGTGTATTGTCGGTTCAGCCGCACCCAAGAAGACCATGTGCATGTTAATAGATGAGTTGGATGAATGAGCTAGATCAATGCACCAGTTGCAACGAAGGCAAGAGTTTGCTTTAGCAAGATGTCACCATGAGGTGCATGCATAGCATCAAGGACAACCAAGCTTGGCATAAGCTCACCACCTTCACTATCACAATCATGCTATCTCATCACAACGAACTGAGTGTCAGTGATGTCTTTTATAGCTTACTCAAACCATGTCGTCTCACATGAGAACATGTGCATTGTAATGTAACTTCATGTCAAGTGTAATTCAAGTGTCAATAGTCAGATGTAACAATCATAGAGTAGGTGAAGAGTCATGAGGGTAGTTGAACTCTCATAAAGGGGAATGTCAAGGGTCACCCCACCCTTTGCTATAAATAGTCCCTCCTAACTCATTGTAGAGACTTTTTGTCAGCCAAGCTTCTGATAAGACTATGTTGGAAAGAGCTTGGGCAGTATTGTAACATGCATTGGCTTCTCCACTGCACGGAGCTAGTTCATCTCTTTGGAGGAGTAGGTAGATGTGGCTATAACATTCCACTGTTGGGGCTAGCAGGTTTACATGGATGTATTGTATGATTGGAACTTACACTTCTTTATATAATAAGAGCCAACATGTTTTCACACATGTACTATATCTGTTGTAAGATTGATTTTTAGCACTTGTAATGCATATTTCTTTACCTTGTGTTCTACATCTGAACTGATTCATTTGTTGTAATGCATAATCTATTAGTGGAAACGTATTGTATTTGTTGCTAATGCTGTCCCGTCCGTGTCGACTTCTTTGCAAGATATCAGACAGACCTTTCACATGAACCTTGTTGTAACAACCATTGCACTTGTTCAGACTGATCTGTGAGTGTTGTATGTGTTATCTTACCTTGTATGTTGTGACTATCGCATTTGAGTGGACTACTCCACTGGAAGTTGTGTATGTCCTGTGTGTTGTGTGTTTCTAGCCGAGTTGGTACTGATCCCTTTCAACCTGGAACTCATTTTCACCCTCATCTCAACCCACTTGTGTTAGAACCTCTCATACACCTTCCTTGACTCACTGCATGGGTCACATCCTTACTATTGACAGAGTTAACTTACTTGCCTCTATGTGACATCGTGGTCAAGGCATTACCATAAGACCCACTGTTGGGACTTCTATGCCAAACAGTCTGAGGCCTGATTGGGAATTATTACTGGGGAGATCACCTTACATGTTGGTGGGTCCAGCACCATCAACATTTTGGCACTAGAAGGAGGGCTAGATGACAAGCCAAGTCCTCACATATATTTTGAATCTCTACACATCTATCATGACTCACGACCGAGCTACTCTTCCAAAATGTATGTCTCATGGAAATGATTTCATCATCCCGAAAAGGCTCTCAGGTAACTTGTCTCATAAAAAATTTGATGGTGGAGGCTACGTAGCCTTGGTAAGGCATGTGGTCCACATTGTAGGCTCATGTGAAAGACATGGATTCTTTGAAGAATACATGAGCTGCGTGTTTTTCATCTACATGCTTTGAGGGCACCCAATACACTGGTGTGCCACACTGCCCTAAAAAACTATTCATTCTCTTGCTCATCTGGTTGCAGAGATAGACCATTCTTTCAATCACTATGATCGTAAAACACTCAACAAAGAAATTCTGAAATTAAGAAAAGCACCTGATGAATCCATTGAACAGTTTTACACTCACTTTTGTAATCTTGCATATCGATTCCCAAAAGATGATATTGATTGGGAATTTCTTGATGGAAGATTTGAGTATCTTCTTCATGTATGCGAACCCTGCTCAGTACACTTCGGTGATGGAGCTGCACAATCAAAGGTAGGCACAGTTGCTATCACAAGTGACTGTCCACCTTCACCTCATCAAACAACTCCACCACTGCGGAGTGATGTGGGAGATCATGCACACACCTAGGTTGAACTTTCACATCATCCCACCCCACCTGCTCTTGAGATTTGCACAGATTTGGCTTGCAAGCTTGTTGGTTATCATGTGGAATCCTTCCTTCGACCTCCATCCTCACATTCTGTTGATCCAGATTGTACTATCTTGTGTTCTCCCATTCCAGACTCCTCACCTATTGTGAACGAGGATCAAGCCATCGATGGAGTTGGTGTTATGCAGCCAACCTACACCATCATTCATGATGAGTATGTGTGGGAATCTAAAAAAGAGCTCGCGGTGAAGGATGACTCCCTTCTAGCCGTGCCTCATCTCCTTCATCATGACATCCCTTGTGATTCTTCCACTGCTGATTTCCCCTGAGAAAACTCATTTTCGAATGCTTCTACTTCCGATCATTCATAGGACATGTTGGATGTCAGTCTATTATTACAGTGTGTAGAGGACACATCTTCCTCAGAACGCCCATCCAATCTTTCATCTATCTTTCTTAAAAAGACGGAGGATGAACATCTTTGCTTCCCATTTACCCCTCTGCCTAATTCATCAAATAATGAGGATGCCGACGAACATCTCGAATTTTCTGATCTTGGTTGTTGTGATCTATTCACTTCCTCATCCGATCATGATGTTGATTCAACCATTGTTAATATATCTAAGACACTGGTCTATGATGATCTATTTGTCCATGAGGTCGAAACCCCCTAGACTGTCGAGGCACATCAGCCTGAGCCGATGGTTATGTTAGGCCCTCATTATCCTGAGGTTGGTTTCACTTCGGGTTAGCAAATTATTGAAACACTCAAGGATCCTAATCACTCTCTACTTTGCATTGAAGATCAACCGAACACCCATATTTCACTTCCTCTACTCGAACTACATGATCCCATCGCTCATGCATTGGAGGAATCTTACACAGCAAGCATACATGTACATCACAAGTGGTCTACCTTTCTCACGTTTTCTTGCATGTCAAAGTCAAGAGAATACATTCACTCAACATCTGCATGTAGTGTAGCACAACATCATGGCAGCACCACAGAATGCATGTCATGCACTTTCAATCATCTTTGTTTTGTGGTCGCTTGTAAGCTTAGAGTGTGTTTGCCTTCAATGTAATTTCTTTCTTTTTTGATGGTTCGTAAAACTATCTTGTTTGCGAACCATGCCTTCACCAATAGGGTCAACCAATGCGTCATGGCTACATTGGAAGTATCACTTCATGTGAGATGACCCATGCACCATTAGCTTAAGAGTAGGAGTAGTCTTTTTTTTTAGTTGTTTACCTGCGTGCATGTTTGCTTACTTGCTTTGCTTGTTTGTTTGTCTACTTGCTTGTTTGTTTACTTTCTTTGCTTTCACTTTTTCTTCCACTCTTGCTTTGCTTTGTTGTTTGTTAGTTCGCTTATTTTGTTTCGTAGGATAGTTTCGCATGAAACCATGTATGACTCTTGAAGCAAGCTGGGTAAAGTACAAGAGGCCTTGTGCTGCTATCACTACTTGGTTATCTATCATCCTGCCTCTGTATGAAGAACTTGTTACATTCAGCCCATGATACGTTGATGGAAAATATGTATTGTTTGAAGTGAACATTGGTGAAAACACAATGCTTGCGCACTAACTAGTGTCACCTACTCTAGTCGGTTGTTTTTGGGTTAACCCTTGTCAGCTTAGTCAAGTAGAGTAAGGTGAGGGGAAAAACCTTAACAAGAATGTCAGAGGTATAATAAACTACTTCTCTACTGGAGCAACCTCTTCTGCTCTCAATAAGTTGGGATCCCTCTTCCGCCTCTGAAATAAATAAGTGCTATGCACAATTACAAAAATGAAAAAATGAAACATGAAAAAGGCGAAAGAAGAGAAAGGCTTCCTGCACAGAGAGGTGATGTAACTAACTCCTCCGAGGTACTAACCAGGCTCGTTGGCAGCAGAGCCATGCTTGTGTTCCTGTGTGACTTTGTCGGGGTACTGTCCAGGCCTACTAGCAGCAGAGCAACACTAGAGATGAAACTGAGACTCTGACGACTATACTTCTTGTGCACCAATATACCCCTCAACCCCAATCGAAACAATTGTGTTGCCTTGGCTTAGAATGTGTGTCAATCAACCAGGAGCTTAGCAGATGCTTCATCTTACAATCAAACTAGTGTGGAAACCAAGAAGAGTTGAGAACTGAACAATAATCCCAGAGGTGTTAGACTTGATTTTCACGAACAAGGTCCATTCAAAGAGCTGGAGTTCTACCAGTGTGTTGCCAAGTGTTGTAGCGGCTACAACCACCCTCCAAAATTTTGGCTTAGCTTCATTTTGGAGCCTCCCTTTCAATATTCATAGCAGCTTGCCTTGCTTCGTCAAGTTCACAAGCTTCAGTGTCTTTCTTGCACAAAGGTAGCCTATCGATCACAGCTTGATCCATTCCCCTCATAGGTTGTTCACCCAACTTGGTCCAACTATAGGCTGAGCAACTTCCCCAAGAAAATTGCGCATTTTTGGAGGGAAACCAACCTTCCCTCCAGAAATTGCACAATCCTATTTTGCAACCTGCTAGGCTCCAAGATTGCATAATTTTTCCAGTCAACAGTCCCAATAAGAATTGCGCAATTTTCCCCAGTAAGGCTGCTCAGCCTAGAATTTGTGCAAATCTGGGTGGCAGTCAGCTGCTCTACCTAGAAATTACACAAATCTCTTGGGAAGTCAGCACAACTCCCAGCCAAAAATGTGCATTTCCTTCAAGTAGTCAAGCAGTCTCTTACATGTGCATCTGAGTTGACCGATTCTCTCCAGGGCTGAGCAAAACTGATTTGCATGAATAGGTTGCTTCTCCCAAGGAAACATGTAAAGGCATCCCTTGTTTTAGGGATCTATGTTTAGTAGTTGGAGGTTACATGCAAGGATCATTTCAGCAACCTCCCACCAAGTGTTGCTTTCCCTAGATTTGTGGCATGTGCATCACAACCTTGATGTTATCGAAACTCATAAACCAGATGATGCAGAGCTCATTCCTTACATCAACCTTGTAGCTTTGAAATCTCACATTACATCTAGGAGCAGTTGGCACATTCAACTCAGTTGTTATGGGGTAAGCTTGCTTCCCACGCCTTGTGCTACATTTCTATTGCTTTTTGTGTTTTCGCTTGTATGGGTACTGTTTGCTTGATTTATTTGAACGCCTTATGTCATTTACATGTATATTATCTTGTCACCGCACTATTTTAGTTTTCGTCAACATCTCACTGTTGTTGCATGCATGAAACTATTTTTCACGAACGGTCACCGATTTAGCGACTCGCCTCACCCACATGCATGTTGTTCCATTTTTTGAATCTGCCATTCACCACTTGCACACATGATCATTCACTTATGCTTACACTCAGTATCAACATGCATTCGCACTCACATTCACTTTTAGATGCCCGTCAGCAAGTTTGGGCAGCCTTGGCCCGGATTCTACCTCACCAAGAGCCTCACCAAGAAAGCATTATGCAATCTTGAGAGGGAAGGCTCTACCTTCCTCTCTAGAAATGCGCATTTCTGCCCAACATCTGTTCCCCAGGCCTGCTTTGTGCAATCCTAAGGGAAAGTAATTGTTGGCCAAGAAATTTTCACAATGCAGTCACTGAGACTGTAGCCATTGCCAGCTGAGATTGTGCATTGTGCAATCCAAGTAGTCAACAGCCAGACTAGACCGTGCATTGCCCAGTTCCAACAGTCAGTTAATCTCCCAGTAGCCCAGACTGTGCCTTGTGTACTATTGGCGGTCGGTCTCCCGACCTCCCGGTCGAAATTGCGCAACCTTCATGATCAATCACACATGTATGTTGCCAGTTAGTTCTCAAGTTTATTTTTGTTTCAGTTGACAGATTTCTTGCTAAGTGTTGCCATGTCTCTAGGTATTGTAGGTGTTCATCTACCTCTCAACAGTGCAGGTACAATCGTTTCTAAGATATCAGAGTTGAAGTCACCATCCAAATCACACCTAGAAAGTAGTCAACCAAATGTCTATGAGCTTGCCTACTCACGAAGACATCAAGTTGTTCGTAGACAAGAACATCAAGATATCACAGTGAGCAACATCATGAAAAATAGATGAAAGCAACATACCGAATGCAGCAAACACAAAAAATGCAACAAATGCAGCGAACGCAATGAATTCAAGAGGAAGGTTGTTGACAACACAGAGGCAGAACAAAGTTGCAAGATCAATCATATCCACTTATGATGAAAGCAACTTTGGAGACTTAGGCTACGAGGTGACAGCGTGACATGAAGATCGCACAAAGATAGAGAATGGAATAAATAAGGAGTTGCATGTGCTGAAGCAGCAACTCAAGGAAGAACATGAAGTTGCATAGGAAAACAAATGAGTTACAATAGGAACAGGAACAATAGTGGGCTCAACATGAACTCACAGACGAAACTGTGCCTCTACAAGTTAAAGATCCATCTCAGCAGCTAGCATGGAGTAGACATGGTGAGCAATGTTGTTGATCGCATGCAAGGGATTCAACAACATGCATGTCATTGGTTGCACACATGCAATCCAACCCATTTAGCACACTCACCAAGGTGAAGACAAGAAGCAAGTCCAACTGGAGCTGAACATGTACTTCGGCAAGTTGATGTGCATGACCACTAGGACACACTTGAATATTGACATGGACACTATGCATCAGTGTGTTGCCAGTTTAGCACCCAAGAAGACCATGTGCATGTTAGCAGACGAGTTGGATGAAGGAGCCAAACTAATGCACCGATTGCAACGAAGGCAAGGGTTCGCTTCAGCAAGATGTCACCATGAGGTACATGTCCACCATCACGGATGACCAAGCTTAGAAACAGCGCACCACCTTCACCATCACAAGCATGTGAAGGAGTTGGTCTCATCACAACGGACCGAGTGTCAGTGATTTCTTGCATAGCATACTCAAGTCATGTTGTCTTACATGAGAACATGTGCATTGTAATGTAACTTCATGTCAATTGTAAGTCAAGTGTCAATAGTCGGATGTAATAGTCATAGAGTAGGTGAAGAGTCATGAGGGTAGTTGAACTATCACAAAGGGGAATGTCAAGGGTCACCCCACCCTTTGCTATAAATAGTCCCTCATAACTCATTGTAGAGGCTTTTGGTCAGCCAAGCGTCTGATAAGACTATCTTGGAAAGAGCTTGGAAAGTATTGTAACGCGCCTTGGCTTGTTCGCTGCACGGAGCTAGTTCATCTCTTTAGAGGAGTAGGTGGATGTGGCTGTAACATTCCACTATTGGGGCTAGTGGATTTACATGGATGTATTGTATCATTGGAACTTACACTTCTTTATATAATAAGAGACAACACATTTTCACACATGTATTGTATCTATTGTAAGACTAATTTTTAACACTTGTATTGCATGTTGCTTTAACTTGTGTTCTACATTTTAACTGATTTATTTGTTGTAATGCATAATATATTAATTGAAATGTGTTGTATATGTTGCTAATGCTATCCCATTCATGTTGACTTCTCTGTCAAACATCAGACAAACCTTTCACATGAACCTTGTTGTAACAACTGTTGCACTCATTCAGACTGATCCATGAGTGTTGTACATGTTATCTTACCTTGTATGTTATGACTACCGCATCTGAGTGGACTGCTCCACCAGAAGCTATGTATGTCTTGTGCGTTGTGTGTTCCTAGCCGAGTTGGGACTGATCCCTTTCAACCTAGAACTCATCTTCACTCTGATTTCAACCCACCTATGTTAGAACCTCTCATCCACCTTCCTTGACTCACTACAATGATCACACCCTTGCTACTGATAGAGTTATCTTACTTGCCTCTGTGCGACATCATAGTCAAGGCTTTACCATAAGACCCACTAGTGGGACTCCTACACCAAACACTCTGAGGTCTGATTGGGACTTGTTACCAGGGAGATATCCTTACATGTTGGCGGGTCCAGTATCATCAACAAGTCCTCATCGAATTATCAGGATGAGTAAACCAAAAGAAGCTTTTTCAAGGAAGAAACCAGATGTGTCACACTTCAAGATCTTTGGTTCATCAGTTTACTCTCATGTTACCAAGAATACAAGGAAAAAGGTAGAGACAATAGCTAAGTTGGGCATACTTGTGGGGTACACTAATAAACCTCACAAATATCGAGTGTACTTGCCATCTCATAGCATGAAATTTTCTCGTAGAGATGTGAAGTTCGATGAAGAGAAGGCAATGAGATATTCCCTTGAGAGGGAGCTTCATTTTCATGTAGATGAGGAGCTTTTGGCTCCAAAGGAAGAACCTCAGGATGTTGTGAAGCAGCCACAAATAAAGGAGAAGAGTGTGGAAGCACCCACTCATGCAGAGACATCTAGAGATGGAAGGAAGTGCACCAGGGAAGCTAGGAGATTATTGCATGATGCTAGAGAGAATGTCAGAGCACCCACATCACAACGCAGGAAGAGGAGGTCTCCAGATTGGTACACTGGGTACATGGCTCTAATGAGTCAGCTAGTTGAGAATGAACCATCCTCATTCGAGGAAGTAGTGCAGAAGCCAATATGGGTTGATGCGATGGTAGAATAATATGATTCCATAGTCAGAAACAGTGTTTAAGAAGTTGTCCCAATTCTAGAGAACAAGTCAGTAGTAGGTTTCGAGTGGATATACAAGGTGAAGAAAGCAGCAGATGTAAGCATCGAGAAACACAAGGCCATATTTGTGGCCAAGCGGTTCTCTCAGGTGGAGGAAATTTATTACAAGGATACCTTTCCTCCAGTAGTAAGGTACTCTTCTATTAGATCAATTCTAGCACTTGCAGTGCATATGGGTTGGAAAATCCATCAGATAGATGTGAAGACAACATTCCTCAATGGAGTGATTGAGGAGGAGGTGTACATTAAGTAGCTGGAAGGATTTGAGACCTTCGATAGAGAGTCACATGTGTACAAACTCAAGTGAGGATTGTATGGTTTGAAACAAGCACCCTGTGCTTGGTACACCAAGATCGACAACTATTTAACTAGGTTGGGTTTCACCAAAAGTGAAGTAGATGCAAACCTTTACCATATTGTGGTTGAAGGTAAATTATTGATTATAGTATTATACGTTGATGATTTAATTTTAACTGGTGATGAGAACTTGATTAAGTATTTCAAAGAGGATCTTGCAAGAGAATTTGAGATGAAGGGCATAGGACTCATGCATTATTTCCTCAGTTTGGAAGTATGGCAAGGATATGGGGAATTTTTTGTCTCTCAGGGACAGTATGCCAACGTGTAGAAATTCCTTGTAGATTCAAACTGCTAATTTTAATTTAGTAAAACAATATACTTCAATCTACTCTACTGATCCAAATTTAAATAGGAATGCAAAAATTACAGAGATAACCATAAACACAAAGATGCAGTGGAAATAATACTTCATTTCATTAATGTAAAATATTGAAATAGGCCTACAAACAGAAATGGAAATAAACCAGCTAGGGCGATGGTAGCTTATCTCTAAGAACAGATGTTGCGGCTACATGCCTCTGAAATGTGTTACAATGAGGCTCAAGGGCCTTTTTATTATTTAACAATAAGAGAAAACCCTAAACAACCAAAACCATAACTCGAGGAGACGTAACACCAAGAGTTTATGGGCCCCGTTGGGGTGAGTTGGATAGCTAACTTCCTGGGGTCGTGACTTGGTCATATTATCTCTGTTTGACGTGCATGATATCCCATTGGAAAGATCTCTCCGAGGACTATGACGGAAAATATGATTTTAAATAGAAAATCACTGAGGGTAGGTTTCCCAAAAAATGTTGTTTAGGGCCTCAAAACGGCTTTGGAAGCTTAGGACCCGAAAAACTGCTAAAAATAGTAAATTGTGCTACAATTAAAGAAATAAAAAAACTGAAAGAAGCAATGGTGGGGGTCCAAGTGGAATTTGCAGATGGCCACCAATATCCACCTAGATCATTCCTCCCCCCTTAGGAAGAAATGGTCCCCATTGCATTGAGTTCCTCCATGAGATGAGGAAATTTTTGCTGAACTTGGTCCCTAGTGAGCCACTTGCCCTGGTGAAGCAGTTGGCCTGCTTTGACAACTCGATACAGTTGGATATTCTACTGTTGAGTGTGCTTGATTTGTGTGTCCATGATCCAACCAATTGTTTCTTGTTCCATGCAATCTAGATTTAACTCTGTGGGTGTGAGTTGTTCTGCAATGTTGGATGTGTCTAGTAATGGTGGCAAGTATGGCCGAAGGCGGTCCACATTGAACACTGGGTGCAGGCCAAGTAATGGGGAATGCTGAGCTCAAATGCATTGTCTCCCACAACCTTCGTAATGGTGTAAGGACCATATCAGAGTTGTTTGAGTTTTCGATAGGCTCTGGTAAGGCGTTCCTTTTGCAAATGCAACCAGACTTTGTCGCCCACCTGAAAACTTGTGTGGCACATGATGTTGATCATGTCGCTGCTTGTACTTGGAATTTGATTTCTCCAGAATGTCATGGACCTCCTAGCGAATATGTTGGATTTGCTCAATGAAGTTGTTTGCCTTATCTGTTTCAGATTGGACATGAGTTGAATCTCCTGAGTAGCTGCAAATGGCATGGCCACATCAATGGGACATAGTGGCTGGAATCCCAAGCCCACTTGAAAAAGGATGTGGTCAGTCAAGCTGTGAAGAGCCCAGTTGTAGCTATGCTGAACATAGGGGAGGCTCTCATCCCATGTGCATGGATGCTTTGAGATGTACATGTGCAGAATGTGTACAATAATCTTGCTGACAACCTCTGTCTAGCCATCAGTTTGAGGATGGAAGGTTGTGGACTTAGTGAGTTTGGTGTCTAGCATCGACTAGAGACTGGACCAAAATTTACTGAGGAACCTTTAATCCCAATCTAAGATGATAGACTGTGGGATCCAAAAGTGTACCCACACTCGTTCAAAGAAGAGTTTAGCAGTGGCTTTTGCTGTGATATTCTTCCTACGGCTACCATAATGGCCATCTTCGAGAACCAGTCGATGACCACAAAAACACAGTCATTTAAATGCTTAGTGGAAGGAAGACCTGACATGTAATCCATGGAGATGGATTCGCAAGGTCGACTAAGGGTAGGCAGCGGGGTATTGAGGCCTTGCTTCTTAATGGTCGGTTTGGCAATGGCACAAGCAGTGCATGATCTCATGTAATTCCCAACATCTTGTCAAAGATTCAGCCAATATAGATTCTTTTGTGGTACTGCCACCATTTTCTCGACCCCGAAATGCCCAGTAGCCCGACTGTATTGTGCTTACCAAATCATCTTGGTACGCTCACTTGAAGGAACACAAATGTGACCCAGGTGGCATAACATGGCATCCTAGATTTGAAAATATGGAACATGCTGACCCTCCATGAGTGTCTAGTATGTGTGGCCAAATTCTAGGTCACTTTTGTAGAGAAGTGGCCAATCAAAAATCTCGTGCCCACAAGAGGTTATCACGGTGGTTGATTGAGGCAATTTGCAACATTATTGGTGTTTCCCTTCATATACTTGATATTCAAATGGAACTGTTGCAGGTATGTGGACCACTTTTGATGGTGATCATTCTTCAATTTCCCTTGGGTTTGTATGAACTGCAGGGGTCGGTGCTCTATGTGGATGACCATTTCCTTCCCCAAAATGTAATGCTTCCATTGTCAGCAGGCCTGCAAAATGGAATACATCTCTTTGTCATAAGTGGGATACTTCTAGACTGTGTTTGAAAGTGTCTCGCTGTGATATGCCACTAGATGCACGTGTTGAGTAAAGACTGCCCCAATAGCATAGTTAGAGGCATCTATCTCAACCTCAAATGGTTGTTACAAGTCTAGTAATGCGAGCACTGGTGCTAAGCAGAGGCGATATTTCAACTCTGTGAAAGCCTTCTGTTGAGATTTAGACCAAAAGAATTTTTCTTTCGCTCCTCCCTTGGTGACTTGACTCAAGGGCAAAGTGATATGAGAAAATCCCAACATGAACTTGTGGTAGAAGTTAGCAAGACCTAGAAAGCTGCGAAGCTCTGTCAGAGTGGTTGGAGATGGCCAATCCCAAATGACTTGGATCTTGGCTAGATCCACATGCACCCCCTGTTCATTAGTAATGTATCCCAGATACTGAACCTGGGTCATGCCAAAAGTGAATTTCTCCAAATTGGCACATAACTCGTGTTGCCGTAGTGTTTGGAGAACCTGTCGGATGTGGTGGAGGTGCTCTTCCCAACTCTGGCTGAAGATCAGGATGTCATCCAAGTATACCACTACAAATGAGTTGGTGAATGGCCGCAAGATGTCATCCATTAGCCTCATGAAGGTTACAGGAGCATTCGTCAATCTGAAAGGCATAACGAACCATTCGAAAAGGCCCTCCTTGGCTTTGAAGGCAATCTTCCACACATCGGAGGGTTCAATTGGTACCTGGTGATATCCTGACTTCAAATCACTCTTTTTGAAATATTTTCCCCCGTTCAGTTGGTCTAGGAGGTCATCAATCCATGGGATCGGGTACCTATTACAAACAATGATATTGTTCAGCGCCCAATAGTCAGTACAGAGTCTCCAAGTCCCATCCTTCTCATGTACCAACACGATCGGGCTCCCACAGGGCGATGAACTCAGATGGATGTGACCTTTCTGCAGCATCTCCTGAATCTGCCTCTTGATTTCATCGTTCTCCAGAACGGATCACCGATAGATTGGTCCATTGGGAAGCGATGCACCTGGGGTCGGATCGATGGAGTGCTTGACCTGAGAATGCAGAGGAACCCCTGTGGGGGAGGCAAAGATGTCCTCGTACTCCTCCATGACCTTATCCATCTATAGTTGTCGTGCAGAGGGGCCCTGTCTGGAGGTCGTGGCCACCGTCTTCCTCTTTGCTTGAGGGCATATCATCAGGAAAACAAATTTCCTAGTTTTGGAAATGAGCTTATTGCATTGTTTTGTAGTAACCAAAGAGATGGCGGTAGGCGGTGCTACCTCTGGTATCCTATACAACTTATTTCCCAAAGTAACAATAACAACACGGGCCTTGATTCATACACAACATGTCACTTCCACAAGTATGGTTGTCATAATAATACATCACAAACTTCAAGGGGAGCAATGCCACACAATACCTCATTTGTGAAGGGTTTGATGTTGTATGGAAGGTGACACAGCTGGCTCACATGAAGATCCCGTCCTTGGTGAAGCCACCTGATGGTGTACGATTGTGGATGTGCTATGGTCGGTAAGCCTAGCCACTTCATGACCTCTGCTGAAATGAGGTTCTTTTGGCTCTTGCTATTAACAATGAACTGTAGGGGGGAGCCCTTTACCCACATCTGGGAGTGGAAGAGATGCTCCTCCTTTGTATCTTCGAGTTCCTCCTTCTGGATCTTTGTGGTGGCAACGACGACGTTGGGCTCCACATCGATAATCTTCTTCCCTTTGTCATTCCCCTTGTTGGGTTCTGACTTAAAGTTAGAACATGCATATGATTCAGAAACCTTTAGCTCGGCCGCCAATGACTGCTTGGCCTGACACTCACTTGTGTTGTGAGTAGAGCTCTTATGGAACTCACACCACTTTCCTGTGTCCTTTTTCGGCTTCGCGGTATTGTTCTTTACTTGCAGCTTTGGCGAGTTGTCTTGGGCCGCCCTGCCTTGGCTTTGTCCTTCGTTCTACGGTTTGGGGGAACCTTTCCCTTGCTTTTGATTCACAGATCCAAAGATCAGTTCTTCTGTTTAAACTTTTGCTCGACCTTGATGCCATGTCGGTATGCCGTGCTAAGTGAGGAGATGTTCAGGAATTCTATTTCTTCCTGGATGTACTTGTGCAGGAAACCGTGGTATTTGAGTACCAAATGCTGCTCCAAATCCTTGATACCCAACTTTGTGTGAAGGGTATGGAAAATATTGGTAAACTCCAACATGTCTTGGTCCCTTCCCTGCCACAGTGTGGTCCACTTTATGTATTGATCCTCATAGCTTCCGATAGGGTACTACTGCTCCTTGATGGCATCCCGGAATGAATTCCAAGTGGGTGCAACTGAAAATAGTGATGTTGTACTTTCATCCTTTCACTCGCAGTAGGTTTCCCACTAGTCCTTGACATGGGGGCTGCTTTGAGAAGAGCAAAAATAATCTTTTTCCAACTGGAAAAATCATGAACAGAAAAATAACGCTCTAGCAGATTTAACCATTTATCGATGGAATCTGCGTCTATCTGACCCTCAAATATGGGGATTTCAAAATTAACTTTTACCTTAAATGGTGTGGCATTTACAAAGAAGCTGTTGGAAGCTGATGCATCGCCCCTGGGTAGCCATTGAAGGATCTGGGCAAAACTGTCCATCATCGCATTCCTTTGTTGCTCGAGGGCTTCTTCGAGCAATATTTGGATAGGATCTCCTACCCCCTCATCTTTCTTTTTATTTGCCATGGGAGGCCGTCGGGATTTGCAAGGTTGGTCTTGCAAAGGTTCGACTAGTTCAAGCCCTAACTCCTTATATCCCGACCTCATTGGGGACATGCAAAGAAAAATAAAGAAAAAAAAGCAGACCACTCTGATACCACTGATCCGGATTTAAACAGGAACACAACAAATTACAGAGATAACCATAAACACGGAGATGCAGCGGAAATAATACTTCACTTCATTAATGTAAAATATTGAAATATGCTTACAAATAGAAATGGAAATAAACCAGCTAGGGTGATGGCAGCTTATCTCCGAAAAGAGATGGGGCGGCTACATGCCTCTGAACTGGGTTACAATGAGGCTCAGTGACCTTTTTATTATTGAACAATAAGAGAAAACCCTAAACAACCAAAACCCTAACCCGAGGAGATGTAACACCAAGAGTTTATGGGCCCCGTTGGGGTGAGTTGGACAACCAACTTCCCAGGGTCATGACTTGGTCATATTATCTCCATTTGAAGTGCATGATATCTCGTTGGAAAGATCTCTCCAAGGACTATGAAGAAAAGGATGATTTTAGGGAGAGAATTTCTGGTGGTAGATTTCCTAAAATATGTCATTTAGGGCTTCAAAATGGCTCTGGAAGTTTAGGACCTGAAAAAATGCTAAAAATAGTAAACTTTGCTACAATTAAGGAAACTGAAAAACTAAAAGAAGCAATGGTGGGGGTCCAAGTGGAATTGGTGGGTGGTCACCAATATCCACTTGGATCATCTACTCATCAGCAGGAAAAATTAAAAAATCGTGAAATCATGAAGCATACAAGAGAAAGAATTCAATCAACACATTACACAATGATTTCCTAGGAAAATTCATAGTTAAAAACCCCTGCTACATGTATATTGCATTAGCCAGAAAATATGAGAAGATTACAATGCTTTGCTTAAGCTTGAGCAACCTCTACACTATATCTATCTCACAACTTCCTAGAAAATTTTAGGCCAATATTTAACCAATGTTATATATTCCCAAGTCCTTATTTCCTTGCATTGTTTCCTTAGGAATTATCACCTATTAATTAGAGAAATCCCTCAATTGGAATTGCACAATCCTCATAAGCCTTCCTCTGACTGCGTGCACCACTTGTACAATTCATATGATTATACAATTGATAGTACATTGTCCCTGAACTCCAATATCAACTAGGTGACTCTCAGATCTGACATGCGTGAGTTATTTATGTGATTGGTTGATCACTGCAGACAACACCACACAATTATACCTCCCACTAGTTCCTCTAATTGTTGGAACTATTTTAATTGACGTTAACTCAACTAAGATGAATTAATTAATTACAACTCAAAATAAACTCAACCAGGGCTCCTATAAAGTAGGAGACACTCTACATGACTCAAGTTAGACCCTCAGCTCAAATTAACTGAGCCAACAAAGTAAAATTAACTTAGTTAACTAATACAAGTTGTCATGTGATGTGGAATTACAATTTTATTCCTAATTTAATTCAAGGACAAAATTAAATTAGGATTTACTTGTTGCATTTTCAGCACTCCCTCTTGACAAGAAAGGGATTATCTACTACCCCGATCTGACCTCTATGAAACTCGATTTTTCATCTTGACAATTTCTTTGTCAAAATATCTTCATCCTGTTCTTATGTAGGAATTTTCTCCAACAACATGATTCTCTTTTGCACATAATCTCGTAGATAGTGATACCAGATGTCGATATGCTTGGACCAATCATGAAAAACTAGATTCTTAAAAAGTTTGATAAAACTATGATTTTCATAGTGATCCATCTGCTAACCAAATAACCCAACAAGGATCTTCCTCATCTAGATAGATTCTCAAGCTTCTTAACTAGCAACCATGTACTCTGCTTCTACTGAACTTAGTGCAACTAATCTTTGCTTCCTGTTGTACCAAGAAATTGTTGTTGAACCAATACAGAAGATTTCCCCCAATGTGCTCTTATTGTTGGATGGAATCGCTACACAATATGCATATGTGAATCCTTGAAGCTTCACTCCCTCTATCCTTTTGTACCAAATACCAAACTAAGTGGAACCTCTGAGGTATCTCAACACATGTTTTGTTTCCTTCCAATAGAGTTTGGTTGTCTTAACTATTGCTTGACTAAGTTGGTTAACTGCAAAACATATGTTCGATCGTGTGCTCACCAAATACATTAGTGAACCCAAAATCTACCTGTAAATAGTAGCCTACACTACTTCACCTAAAGTAGCATCTTCCTTCCTCAAATTCCCTACTAGAGGAGTCTCCATGGGTTTGCATCTCTCCATGTGGAACTTCTTCAGTATATCGTTGACATACTTTCCCTGAGAGATAAACAATTCCTCATCTCCTTGCCATACTTCCATACCAAGGAAATAATGCATAAGCCCCAGGTCCTTCATCTCGAATTCTGTTGCAAGAGCCTATTTGCTAGATTTTACCAACTTTTCATCACCTGTTAGAATTAAATCATTGACATATAATACTATGATTAACATTTTATCTTCAACCAAAATATGGTAAAGGTTTTCATTTGCTTCACTTTTGGTGAAGCGCGACCTAGTAGAATAACTATCAATCCTGGTGTACCAAGCACGGGGTGCTTGTTTCAATCCATACAATGCATGCTTGAGTCTACACACATGTAACTCTATGTTGAATGTCTCAAATCCTTCCACCTGATCAATGTACACATCTTCCTCAATCACTCCAATGAGGAATGTTGTCTTCACATCCATATGATGTATCTTCCATCCCATCTACATTGAAAGTGCTAGAATAGATTTGATTGAAGAGTACCTTGCTACTGGAGAAAAGGTCTCCTTGTAATCAATTCCCTCCACCTGAGAGAACCCTCTAGCCCCAAATATGGCCTTGTATTTCTCCACACGCCCATTTGCTACTTGATTTACCTAGTAAAGCCATCTAGAACTCACCACTGACTTGTTTTTTGGTCTTGGGACCAATTCCCAAACACTATTTCTAATAATAGAGTCATACTCCTCTACCATGGTATCAACCCATACTAGTTTCTACACTACTTCCTTGAATGAGGATGGCTCAATCTCTATACTCTTGCTCATCAAAGCCATGTAGCCAATGTATTGACCTGGTGACCTCCTCTACTTGCTGTGATGTGGGTTCTATAACATTTTGTCTAGAATCATGCATGAATCTATTAGCCTCTTTGGTGCGATTCCTTCCATCTCTCGAAGTATATGCATGAGTGGGTTCTTCCACTCTTTGCTCCTCTTCATGTGGCTACTCCACATCATCATGAGGTTCTTCCTTTGGAGCTAAAAGGTCCTCATCTCCATGTAACTGAAGCTCCCTCTCAAGGTAACATCTCATGGACTTCTCTTCATCAAACTTAACAGCTCTGTGAACCACTATCATCTCAGGTACACCAGATAGTTGTGACGTGTAGGAGTGTACCCACAAATATGCCCAACTCAGCTGTTGGCTCTAGCTTTTTGCTTACATCCTTGGTAACATGACAATAAATTGATGAACCAAATATCCTAAAGTGTGCCACATTTGGTTTCTTATCTGAAATTTTTTCTTCTGGTGTACTTATCCTAAGAATCCGACGAGGACTTCTGTTCTGCACATATACAACTATGTTGCATGCTTTAGCCCACAAGTGCAATGGTACGCCCTGATCATGTAACATTTCCCGTGCATCTCCCACATTAATTTTGTTATTCCTTTCATCCACCCCATTCTTTTGTGGGTTATGGGGTGCTATTAACTCTTGTTGAATGCCCTTTTGATGCACATAAGTTATTGAATTCATTTGACACATATTCTCCACTATTATCACTCTCGAGAGCCTTCACTTTCTTGCAAGTGTCTTTCTCAAAAAGTACTCTAAATTCACAAAATTTAGAGAACGTCTGATATTTCTTATACGTGAAGAAAATCCAACATTTATGTAAGAAATCATCTACAAATATTACATAATACCTGTGCTTGGCCATGGAGGCTATTGCGAAAGGTCCACATACATCTAAGTGAACTCTTTCAAGGATCTCTTGTGCTCGACTGTCCTTATCATGAAAGGTGGATTTGATGAACTTCCCCAATGTACACCTTTTTCATGTATCTCTCTACTCTAGTTTAGCCTTTGGAAGCCTTTTATAAATCTATTGCGTGATCTTCAAAGCTTTGTGGTGCAAGTGACCCAATTTTCTATGTCATAACTCACTGATGTCTCGGCTCTGCAACTTCTCTGCTTTTCTGCTCAAAGCATGACAATCTTCTACACATAATTTGTTGAAGTTCTTCACCCGATCTTCTTCACTTGTGCTAAGGCTATGTGATGAATGAAATCCTTTCCTTTTCTAAATATCACATCATAGCCATGGTCCTCCAACATAGCAACTGAAACCAAATTCTTCTTCAGACCCAAAACATACATGAAATCTTTTTATGTGAGAGAATAACCAATCTCACTCTAAATAGTACTAGTAATGATGTCGATCACACTATACCTTCCATCATCTCCCATTTCTATGTGCATTTTGAGGTCCTTCTCGTCCAAGTCACTAAATAATTATTTTTTCCCAGTAATATGGAATGAGGCTCCACTATCCAAATATCACACACTACCCATCACTGATGTCACCATGCAAGTGATAAGGGTGAAATCCAACTCAAATTGTGAAGCAAGAGCTTCACCTTCTGCTCCTCCTAAGGGTGTCTTGACGAAATTCTTGTGTAGACACTTCATCACATAGTGTCTCAACTCATGACAGTGAAAACATTTAATATTCGACAAGTCCTTATTCTTTCCACCCTAACTAAAATCAGATTTGGAATGGCATGACTCCCCTTTCCATTTCTTCGCCTTTCTAGCTAAGGTGCAATTCTCCTCATCATCATTCTTAGATGAGGATCCATCTCTGGTATTCCGCTGAATCTCTTCTTACACCAAGTCAGACCACAAACACTCCCACTCTCATAGCTTTTCCCTCCCATTTACTAAATCTCAATAGTTGTGCCAGCTCTTGGGAAGGCCTAGAAGTACTAGGCTGACCAGATCATCTTCAACAACTGTAACACCAACACTTCCAAGCTCATCCCGAAATTGGGTGAAATTTTTCAAGTACTTTAGTATTGTGTCACCCTTCTCCATTTGATTTTTATGAGATTTTCCTTCAATGCCAGCTTCCTGTGGTCACTGCTATTTTGAAATAGGTCTATCAAGGCCTTCCACATTGGATATGGAGTCTCTTTACTATGGATTTTTGAGAGAATATGATCTTGAAATCCTTCTAGGATAATAATTCTCGCCTTTGCAACACATTTTCTCCATTCTGGCAGATCTTGAGCATCTATTGCTGGAGGCTTAGGAATGTTGGGATGGGGTTCTTAGGGTCAATTTTTTTAAGTTCTGAGTTAATTTTGTGTTATCTTTTGTAGCGAATGTAAAGTCTACGCGAAATGTGGAAGTGAAGCACGAAGCTAATAGGAGTCAAAGGGGCTTTAGTCCCTTGGTTACTAAGGTGATAGAGTTGTTTTGAGACCTGCCCATGGTTCACGAACCATAGTATTGTAAAGCAAAGGCTATGTAAAGTTGAGTCATATCGAGACTTAGAGGAGAACTGAAATTGAAGAATCATAGTAAGGGCAAGGTGCTAAAGCAGGAAAGGTCTGTTTCTTGTACTTAGGGGAAAGGGGAAGGCTCTTGCAACTAAGTGCGCAAAGACCTTGGTAAGTCCCTAAGCCGAGTGCAAGGGCCCCTGCACTTGACTGTGCAGGGATAATAAGTCTGTATCTAAACATTTATATCTAGTAAACATTGTTTTGAGCTGAAATTGAAGCATCCGTGTCCTTTTATTTACTTCTGCAAAGTTTATGTATCTTCTCTCTGTAATATGTTTAATGTGAATTAATGCTTATTTACTACGTAGAACTAGTAGATCTGTAATACTTATGCTTGATAACTACAGCTAAGTACCTTCATGAAGATCTCGAAGCTGTTTAGAAAGATTTGCAGTAGTTATATTTTGAAAGGATTATATCTATGCGAAGGCAGATCTAAACCACAAGGGTATCAGGAAACCATCACACAAGCCTCTGGATGTAGAAACCTGGTTCTAGCATCCCCCAATACTGCTTTGGGTGAGACTACAGCCTGCACTATGCATGTTGTTTCCAAAAGGGCCAACAGTTAGGGTTTTGTTGGTTGGCTTAGTTAAAGATGAACCTGGTTCAGGCCCCATCAAGCCAACAAGGAATATATTTGTTTGTTAATTCCTTAAGCCTATTTCCTTCCAACACTGCCTCCATCCTTTCCTTCCAAACAATATAGTTTGAACCCTTAAGGGCATATTCGAGTCTCAATCTATAGAACGACATTGTGTTGTCTCTAAAGTATGATACTGCAAATTCGATTTCACCTACAAAATACAAACTCGTATTCTCCTCTTCTAGAGTGATTTATGCTCCGATACCATGTAGAAATTACTTGTAGATTCAAAATGCTAATTGTAATCTACTAAAACAATATACTTCAATCTACTCTACTCATCAATGGAAACAATTAAAATATCATGAAATCACGAAGCATACAAGAGAAAGAATTCAATCAACACATTACATAATGATTTCCTATGGAAATCCACAGTTAAAAACCCCTGCTATCTGTATATTGCATTAGTTAGAAAATATGAGAAGATTACAATGCTTTGCTCAAGCCCGAGCAACCTCTACATTATCTCTATCTATCTCACAACTTCCTAGAAAATCCCAGGCCAATAGTTAACCAATTTAATACTTTCCCAAGTCGTTATTTCCTTGCATTGTTTCCTTGGGAATTGTCCCCTATTAATTAGAGAAATTCCTCAATTGGAATTGCACAATCCTCATAAGCCTTCCTCTGACTGCATGCACCACTTGTACAATTTCGATGATTATACAATTGATAGTACATTGTCCCTAAACTCCAATATCAACTGGGTGACTCTCAAATCTGACATGGATGAGCTATTTATGAGTGAATCATCAGTTAACTAGTTGATTACTGCAGAAAACACCACACTACCATACCTCCCACTAGTTCCTCCAACAGTTGGAACTATTTTAACTGACTTTAACTCAGCTAAGCTGAATTAATTAATTACAACTTAAAATAAACTCAACCAGGGCTCCTATAAAGTAGTAGACACTTTACATGACTCAATTTAGACCCTCAACTCAAATTAATTGAGCCAACTAAGTAAAATTAACTTAGTTAACTAATACAAGTTGTCATGTGATGTGGAATTACAATTTTATTCCTAATTTAATTCAAGGATAAAATTAAATTAGGATTTTCTTATTGAATTTTCAACAGAACTAGATACTGAAGAAGTTTTGCTTGGAGAGTAGCAAACCCATTGACACTACTCTAGCATGAATTTGGAGGAAAGAGGATGCCACTTCAGGTGAGGAGGTGGAGGCTACTATTTATAGGAATCTTCTGGGTTCACTTATGTATTTGGTGAACACATGACCATACATGTGTTATGTAGTTAACCAAGCTAGTCAAGCTATGGTTAAGCCAACAAAACTATATTGGAAGGCAGCTAAACATGTGTTTCGATACCTCAGGGGCACTACTTAGTATGGTCTTTGGTACATGCAGACAAAGGGAGTGAATTTGAAAGGATTCACAGATGAAGATTGGACGGGTAGTCCATCAGATAGGAAGAGCACATTAGGAGGCATCTTCAATATTCGGTCAAAAATAGTTACTTGGTACAACAAGAAGAAGATATCAATTTCTCTCAGCTCAATCGAAGCATGGTACATGTTTGCTGGTAAAGAAACTTGTAAATCTATCTGGATGAGGAAGATTCTTGTTGGATTAATTGGTCAAATGATGGATCCCACCATCATTTACTATAACAATCAGAGTTGTATCAAACTCTCTGAAAATACAGTTTTTTGTGATCAATCTAAGCATATCGACATTTGGTATCACCATCTATGAGAATGTGTGTAGAGGCAGATCATGTTGTTGGAGTACATTCCTATAGAGGAACAACATGCATATATTTTGACAAAGGCATTTTCAAGTGGAAAATTTGAGTTCCATAGAGAAAATGTTGGGGTATCTAATAATCCCTTTCTTGTTGAGAGGGAGTGTTGACAATGGCAACAAGAAAATCCTGATTTAATTTCCCCTTGAACTAAATTAGGAGAAAATTGTAATTCCAAATCACAAGACAACATGAATGAGTTAAGTAAGATAATTTCACTTATTTGGATTAGTTAATTCATGTTGAGAGCCTAAGTTAAGTCATGTAGAGTGGTTCCTAAATTTTAGGAGGCTAGGTTGAGTTTAATTTGAGTTATAATAGTTTAACTCAATTAAATTGAGTTAATGTTAGTTAAACTAGTTCCAATTGTTGGAGGAACTAGTGGGAGGTCTAATAGTGCAGTGCAACTTCATGTGTTCAACCATTTAACTGATAAACCAACCATAATTAACTCATGCATGCATGAAATTTGAGTTACCCAATTGACATTGGAGTTCAAGGGAAGTCATATAATTTTCCAAGTTGTACAAGTGGTGCATGCATTCAGAGAAGGGCCTTTAGGGATTGCACAATTCGGGATGGGGATTTCCCTAATTAATAGGGGGTTAATTCCTTGAGAAACAACGTAAGGAACTAGGAGCTTGAAAGACAGAAAAATTGGCTAAGTATTGACCGGAGTCATCTTGTGAGGGTGATCTTATCACTAGGCTCTGGGAATATATCCCCCTATGAAAGGGAAAAGAGAAGGTCATGGAAGATCCTCATTCTGGCAAGTTTATGGTTTCTACGCTGCTATTACTAGAGAAAGTTCCATTTGAAGGCATAGAGTTAGGGTGCATTCCCTCACTCAAAATGGAGGATTGGGATCTAGCTGACCACGAGAAATTCCCACACTTGGTAATAAACAAATATTTGGCGAAGATATACTATGAGGAGACTGGAGTCACGTGACTAGAGACTATGAAGTGGGTCGCGGGGGTTGAAAATGCTGGGTTGCTGAATATGTTGTGGGTCCCACACTTTAGCCAAACCATTATCAACAAAGTGTGCGTATGCCAATTTCTTACATTGGTGCATGATGGGTGTCTCTAGCTGGGAGAGCCCATACCCATCACAGATATGTTGATCCATCGTATCACAAGGTTTCCCTACTAAGGGGTAGATCTTGCCAAGGAGTTTGGAGGCAAGAGTCAAGAGAAACAAATCGCAGAAAAAATGAAGTGTTAGTATGAATTAGTGAAGAAGTCACACGAATACTCTATCTATTCCATCATCGATAGACCAGTGTAGTTTTCCGCTGAGATTTTGGCTTTTAAGATTATGAGAAAGTGCCGCGCGGATGAGGTGTTGACGCCAGTCATTTCCTTGGCTGTACAATGCGCAAAGGGGGTGTCGTACAAGTGGGCGCAATAACTTTACAAAGAGTTCTTGTTGAATTGTCACGAAGCACAAAACGACTGCAAGGCATTCCATTATTGTTATCGATAAATCTAGTGTCCACTCGGAGCTACTAGTCCCACTAAGACAGGTAACTATCTTAGAAACAAACAAACCAAAACTAATTTCGCTTTCCTTTATGAGAATTAGATAAGAGGGGAACAAAGGATACCAACCGCAATCTTGCGCTTGGTTCCTTGCTTGGTTCCTCTCCCTTCTGATAGATCTTTGCTGCTCCTTCCTCGCTTACCCAGCTTCAAAGAGCACCTATAGAGTCAAAGCAACATAATACTATCGAAGTACAGAGATCTACAATCATAAACAATATAGGACCAGATATATATTGACCACACAAATGCATATATTATCAAACATACAAGAATGTGGAGGAAAACTCAAATAGCTTTATTAATAGAAAGAATAGCAAAGAGGATTACAACCTATTTTTCTGACCCAGTGTCATCCTCCTAGCATGAAAGCCCTTCTTCACCTCATGAAAAGCTTATATCACCCAACACTATGATATTTCACCAAGAAACCAACAACACTCCTTACAAAATACAAGATTCTAGCCTTTTGATCTCTGTGATGAGGGATCCATATATAGATGTTTGCAGGGGGGTGAGTCAGCTGCTGGGTTTTTGATTAGTGTCCTCTCTCTGATAGTTCTTGGTTCCACTTGGAGATTCATGATCTCT
>APFE031643226.1:32459-64274 GCA_000404065.3 Pinus taeda | reverse complement strand
AAAAAGACGTTTTATTTATTTACCATACCTCCACTTTACTTATATTTTATTTGTTTACACCCTTGCATGTATATAAGGGACTTATGGAGTAAATATAAAAAATGATTTATTTATTTACCATACCTCTCATTTATTTATATTTTTATTAATTTACCATACCTCTTTTATAAATATGGTATTTGGCCCATAGGATTCACTTAAATAAAACCTATTCTTGAAAATGGGCGAATGAAAGGTTGCAACTCCTAATTTCAAGGGCTAAATTTACCTTTTTTACCCTCTCCCTTAAAATAAGGTGGTCTATTTGAGGTGATTTGTAAAAATGTACTATGAAACAAAATATTCACCCACTAAAAATTTAAAACCCCTTAATTTCGCAAAAGGGCGAACATTCGCCCCTAAAATTTTCTATGCTCTTGAACATGACACGCTTCCACTAAATCTTTATGGTTATTGGGTTGAGAAATATTCTTGTATTTTTGTTCATCATACCATATCAAAGCCTTCATTTTCAATTTTGGGTCAATGCCACTAACTCCATTTAGGGCCGCTGATGTGTTTAAGAGAATTCATTCAATGATACCTGCTACAATACTCTTAAGCCTTCATTCTATGTCTGTTGTTCCTAAACCAGTTCCACATCAAAGTCATTCTGTCTTGAATCAGGATACTCGTTTCATGTCATTGATGGGTGATACATCAAGGCCCTCCTATGATGGGTTGCTTCCTGTTGACATCAACTCATTATCTAGGAAGTTGATTTTGAAACTCTTCCTTCAGTTCCTTGGGGCTTTCATACGTCAATGGCAAGTTTCCTTGCTCTCGAAAATAGGTTTACATCATTGGCCTTTAGTCAACAAATTCTGTGTGATGTTCGACTTTAGCTAATTCATTCACACCATACAGATTGTACGGAAGTACCTTGAGAACCATTAACATCATTGATAGTTTCTCTCACATTTGTTAACAACTTACATCATTAGCCAATATTCAGATTGTGTCTACCATGTTTGCCTCCAGCTCATTTATTCACATGGTTAGAGTTGTACATTGGATGATCGAGTGAACAATATAGAAGGCCCTAGATCTAGTTCCATCCAATTGAGCTACGATTTTAGGATTAATACAAGATCGAATGTGTGATGGCTATGATCATACAAAAATCCATTCAATCATGGGTCCACCCTTTGTCATCAGTGGACATGTATTCTTGATCATTATACATGTAATGTTAACTTATGTGTTGAGCATGGGTATGCCTCCCTCAACAAAGATATCATGATAGAAATGTATTGTAACAGATGATGATCCGACCAATTGTTATTGATCCAAAATTGTCACAAGGTAAATTACTTAAGTCATCGACCACTTTTTCTAAATTTTCACTTTAGTAGGAAATCTACTATAGGCCATTTTGTCATATCTGGCCAATATGCCTACAAACTGGATCAATAAACATCCATGAACACCTTTTCATCATCCCTACACAAATACTTAAGCATGAATCTCCCAAATCCTTGATTTTTTGACCTTGACTACTTCATTCTACCGATTTTAAGGCCCAACACACCCTGGCCCTTTAGAGACCTGCATTCAGAAACATATTGCTTAGTTCTACACCTTCTTTGATCATAGCAGGTTTTCCCTTGCTTGGGGTGCGTTGACTCTAGAAATTCAGGAAAAATAAAAATAATCCTGAAGCTTCCTCTCCCAGAAGCCTCCATGAGTTATTACAACCATTTACTTTGGATAAGAACTTTGAATCCTATCTTGTCTACATTTTAGTTTTCACCTCTTATCCCTTGAGCTCATCCTCCCATCACGAGTGGATCTCAAGCCTAGATTGGTAAATGTATACGAATTCCTAAATTACCATCCTCTCCTACATATTTACTAACATCCACAGTCTAGGGGTTGTATTTTGGAGTCTATTCATACCCTTATGTTATTTCTTGGATCATAGAGAGTTAACATTCCCATGCATTAGGGTACCTTTGAGGTGTACATTGTGGCAAGGAAGGACAAGTCAACTTCAGAGGATCTCTACAAGATCAACTTCCACTTTTCATTGTAAACTCTCTCCCTTTCATAATAATACAAAGAGTGTATCGTTTTCCTACATGTGTTAATATGTTATGTTTATATACATGTATTTCAATGCTATGCTAATCCATTAAATAGAATGATTGGATAATGCTACATAGGTGTCGTAGATATTTGAATTATGTTGGTTATTTCTGCAAGCTCTAATTATAGGGATTCAATAAATGTTTGCAGCTAACAAGACAAGAAAAGAGAAGAGCTTGCGATGGATCACAAGTAAGAATCTTTCCATTCTCTAACTATTCTAAGCAAAACTTTATAGTCTTTGATTTATGCTTTTCTAGACCAGGCCACTAGGTCAGTAGGGAAGATACTTCTATCTGTAGTCTTAGATTACTTATAATAGTATAGATGCAACTATGAGTGTGAGAATAACTAACTTGAAGAAGTACATTCTCACTGCTGACTGGAATTGCACATTGACTGTCCACAGGGATTGCACATGCACTATCTCTATGCATTGCACAATCACTACCAACAAGTGTTGCACAATCACTATTATCAGAAGTTACACAAGTATTACCATTAGGCACTACATAGTCATTGTATCTAAGGACTACATAGGCATTTCCTCTTAAAGATGTGCAAACTTATCTTCACAGATAAACATATACTACTAAGATTGCTAGAATGTGGTGTGCTTGTGAATGAATCAAAACATAAGCATGTGTAACAAAGTAACTTCAATAGTTATAATCTCACAAGAAAATTTAAGGACTTAGAAAAGCATCAACCAACCATGAAGTGACCATGAACAACTTGAGATGACAAATCATAAAATCCCAAGGAGGCTCTAAAATTTAGGATGTAGGAAAAATTTTGGAGGGTGTTTTTCGCAACGACAACACGAACTAAAGCCAATCCTCCCCACTCCTAGATAGGCCAATGATTATGGAAATATCCTCCTTGGTGGGTTGATAACACAAGCTAGGACCAAATTTGAATGTTTTCCTACCATGATCCCAATGACGGATCAACTATTGTAAAAATGATGAGTTCCCCCTTAGGGATGTAGCCTCCTTCAAAAACTTGAGGAGGCCAACATTCCTCAAAAGGGACTAAGTATGAAGTGTGAGGGAACTTTTCCCTCTCCCTCTCCCTCTTCTCCCACTCACAATTCATATGCGTTGACTTGCATTTATTGCTCCTATATCTACTCACCTCATCATAGCCTCCAATCATACACATATTTGAGGCACATATATAAAGATAGAAATTTTATTTTATAAAAGGACATCTATGTAACCATTTTCTAATTACAAAAAAATTGAAACTACTTTTCGTTTGAAAAAATATTGTTGAAAAATCATTGGTGCACCTCTTATATATAAGGCACACTACACATGAGGTAGTAAACTAGTAAATAATCAATGCCATGGTAGTGGTTCTTTTTGTTTTGTAACACATTGATGTGTACATATTCATGAACAACATTTCTACATATTGTTGGAAATAATACTGAGGGGGGGGGGGGTGAATCAGTATTATCAATTTAACAATTTTTCATTTCCATAAACAAATTGATATACGATACTTCTGTTAATTAAAACTGCATATATACGCAACTGTGTTTAGAGAAAACTATGTATATCTTGCAGACTTCTAAATTAGTTAGTTGACCTTAATCTGTGCATCAGAACCATAAAACAGTAATCAAGTGTAGTAAACAGTACAGGCAATCACACACATGAACACAAGATATAAGGTGGAAACCCAATGTTGGTGAGAACCACCTGCTGCAATTTGTCTCTATCTTCTTTTAATAAGAAACTTATTTTTACAATATTTCTGTATCGGTGTAGTGTTATACCAGTATGCAGGCTTCTACCTATAGAAGACTACAACCTTCTCTCATTCTCCAACTTCTCCTGGAAGGGAGCTACAACCCCCCTAGCTCTTATACTAGCTGATGTACTAGTACATAGGTGCTGACCTACAAAAGGCTACAACCTTATCTTTTCTTCCAAGGACCACATTTCATAAATGTTTAGACTAGATCCATCAATAGCATCAATCAAACATCAAGTCTATCTGCATCAACCAATCTCCTTTGCACCAACCAAAAACTGAATCAAACACTCACTTCTCTGAATTTTGTAACTAGAATACAACAATAGTAACCAGAAACCAATCTTGAACCCAGAACATTGCAACAATAAATAGAAGTAGCTAAAACATATTTTAAGAGACGTATGCTACTTCAACATGTAGAACTTGCGTGCATACACTGCTATATTAAGGAAAACCTGCATATACACCATTTTGAATTACCGAACCAGCGTGTATATGTGCCTTTTCTATGCTGAGCTTGCGTATAGATGTATAAAAGATAATTTACCCTTTTCAACTATTCAGACATCAGTTATACCCAGATCATCAGATTTATAGATCAAGTCAAGCGCCAAATATAACAGATCAAAATCACACAAAGATACTTCTCTTCAAGCCTTAAGATCTTGACCCATCAATAGAACTTATCCTTCTTCTAGCGCTCAGGTTCCTCCTTGATTTTGATCCAGCTATGCACCATAACCCAATGACCAGTATTGTAGATCTTGCTCTTCATAAGATATTCAATCCTTGAGTGCCTTTGCCTAATTATCTCCTTCCCCTTTTATAGTCTTAGGCCTTACTTAATACCATGGTCCAAAACCACTTAGAACCAATACCTGGGTCCAAATACCTGGGTTGAACACTTCAGACAAGATACCATGGTCCAAAACCATAGGTCTAAATGCGAAGGACCAAAAACCAAGTTTTCCAAACTGTATGTTCCTTTCTGTGCGTGAAAGTGTGTGTATACGCATACGCACCTTTTTTTCATTGAATCCGCGTGTATACACAGCTTGGTCAATGATAACCTGCATATACCTCCTTTTCCTTTATTCTTAGAGCCTATGAGCCTGAACTATCATCTGAGTGATTTTCCGAGTGAGTTTCCATCAAGGACAATACTTGTGCCATAGTGCCAAGCCTGTGTTATAATGCCAACAATCTCCCCCTTTGGACTTGATGGCAACCCCAAATCACTCTCCCCCTTTGTCATCAAGGGAAAAGGGTTATGCTCCCCCTGAGTACACACTGAAATCTCTGCTTTGTTGTGCTATGCATGCTCCCCCTGACTGTAGGCAGTGTCTGTAAAAGGATGTTCTACAAGACGAACATGACTCTATACGTCATAAATGACCTTCCTATCACCAAAGATTCATACATACATCCATCTCCCAACCAAGTGGGGATATACCAAAAGCAAGAACATTACATCATTCATCCCATGCTTAGTGGGGAAACCAAAATAAGCCATTACATGACCTTGATAAGATATACATGACATAGAGACAAAACATCTAAAACAAGACTATGATAGTCATCAATAACTATCATCAGGAGCATCCGTTAATCATCATCCAAAATAGCAACCATGATCTCCTTCTGCACCTATTCCACCTGAAACAAAAAATAGTTGTGAAATTGTACCAATATCTTCTAAGATAATGCCAACAATGCATTATTAGAATTATATGTTCCCCCTAAACCTGTGCCAGATGGTCTCTGTCAGACCCAGATTAGACTCTTTTCATCCTGAGTCTGACCTATTGTTTTTCTTCAAACCAACATATACGCAACTGTATCCACAGAAACCAACGTATGTACACAGATTCTCTTCATGAAACTTGCATACAACCACTTTTCTCTAAAACAGATAAGTGCCTATAGTAAGATGATGCATCAACTACTCCCAGCTTCTGTCTGAGGTATTCAAATGTCTCCCTGGGCAGTGGTTTGGTGAATATATCAATAACCTGTTCCTTGGAGGAAAATATTACAATTTGACCTTTTGTTCAAGCACTTGTTCTCGGAGAAAATGATATTTGATAGGTATGTACTTGGTCTTTAAATGCATGACTAGATTCTTTGAAATACTAATTGCACTTGTATTATCACATAAAATGGAGATAGGTGGAGTACAAGTGATTTGAATGTCTTGCAATGTTTGCATCATCCAAATGAGTTTTGTGCAGCAAGATGCAATAGCCACATATTCTGCTTTCGCTATAGATAATGCAATTGAACTTTGTTTCTCGCTGAACCAAGATACTAATCTGGAACCCATAAAGAATGCACCACCACTATTGCTTTTTCTGTCATCCATGCTTCCTTCCCAATTTGCATCTGTATATGCATGAAGTGTGAGATCTGTGTCTCTAGGATATCATAAGCCATAGTTTTGTGTTCCTTGAAGATATTTGAAAATCCTTTTAACTACCCAAAGGTGTGCTTCTTTTGGATTTTCCTAGAATATTCCAACTATTCCCACTGCATGCATGATGTCTGGTTGGGTACCTGTCAAATAGAGTAGACTACTAATCATGGATCTATAGGTTGGTTGATGTATTGCTACTGATTCATCATTTATGCTGAGGCTACATCTTGTTACCGTAGGGGTACATACTGGTTTCAAATCTTCCATGTCATATTTCTTCAAGATCTGCTTGAGGTACTTGGTTTGTGATAGAAAGATACCATCTTTGTTTTGTTGGACTTGTAAACCAAGAAAATATGTGAGCTCACCAAGCAAGGACATTTCAAATTCTTTCTACATCACCAAAGCAAAGTTTTGACTCATGGCTTCTTCATTGCTACTAAAGATGATATCATCAACATACACAACAAGTATTAGCAATTTATCATTGTCAATTTTTATATATAGATTGCTATCTGCTAATCCTTTTGAAAAACCTTGTTGATGGAGGTATTTGTCCAGACAATAATACCAAGACCTTGGGCCTGTTTAAGACCATAGAGAGCCTTTCTGAGTCTACGTACAAGTTTTGGATCATTTCCAAGGATAAATCCATTTGGTTGCTCAATATACACTTCTTCTTCTAAGTCTCCATTTAGAAAGGCAGATTTCACATCCATTTGATATACCTTGAACTTTTGAAAGCTAGAAAGAGCAAGGAAAATTCTTATGGCTTCAAGTCTAGCAACTAGTACAAAAGTTTCTCCAAAGTCTATACCTTCTTGTTGAGCATACCCTTTACAAACAATTCTGGCCTTGTTTCTAATAACATCTCCATTTTCATTCATCTTGTTCTTGAATATCCATTTCGTCCCTATGACATTCTTATCATTAGGTCTAGGAACCAATTCCCAAGTGTTAGTCTTTTCAATATTCTCAAGTTCCTCATTCATGGCCTTGACCCAACATTCATCTTTTCATGCTTCACTTACGTTTCATGGTTCGACGGAGGAGAGCAATGCTAGATAGCTTGAAGATTTTGTAATAGTTCTTCTTGTTTGTACACCTACCTCTTTCAGCCCCAAAATTTGAGTCTCTGGATAGTTCTTCTGGGCATATCTGGATGGAGTCTTTTCTTCTACCCTTATCTGTTCTTCTAGTGCCTCATAAGTTTCTTCTTCAGCATTAGTTTAATTTGATGTTGAAGGACAGGCCTCATTATCTTCAAAATCTTTAGTTTTTATCTACTTTGGATTGTTGCCTACTTCATCAACCACCACATTAATAATTTCAACAATTTTTCCAAGTCTTTTATTGTAACACTTATATCCTTTACTTTGGGAAGAGTAACCAAGGAGAATGCTTTCATCTGCTCTAGGTTCAAACTTGCCAAGCTTTTCATCAGTCCTTTTGATGTAACATTTGCTTCCAAAAACTTTGAAGTATTTTACAGTAGGAGTCTTACCATACCAAATTTCATGAGGAGTTTGAGTGTTGTTTACCTGGACGTATGTTTTGTTGAGAATAGTAACGGCAGCAAATGCAGCTTCACCCCAGAAGGTTGTGGGAGTTCCAGACTCATCAAGCATAGCATGAGCCATTTGTTGAACTATTATATTCATCCTTTCCACCACTCCATTTTGTAGAGTCCTTGCAATAGAGAATTCCCTTCTTATTCCATGTTCTTCACAAAAGTCGAAAAATTCATTCGAGGTAAATTCCCCTCCTCGATCAGACCTGAGGCATTCGATTTTGCGATCTGATTCATTTTCAACCAAGGCTTTGAAAGCTTTGGACTTTTCGTAAGCTTCGTCTTTATGCTTCAGAAGTCCTATCCAACACATCCTAGAAAATTTGTCAATGAACAATATAAAGTATTCTTCTCCATGAGGTGACTTTTTCCTTGATGGACCACATAAATCAGTATGGACAAGTTCAAGTGGCTTACTAGCTGATCCTTCCTTCTCAGGGAAATGTGTTCTGGTTTGCTTACCAAACTAACATGATTTGTATATTGTATTGTCTGGAATTCTGATGTAAAGAAGATCACGAACAACCTAATATTTGCATGCTTTCCTTATCTAAGGGAATCTTAGATGTCCCAATATTTTGTGCCATATTCAGTGTTCATCATTTTTGCTTAGATATCATTGTTGCTATCCTCCCTTGAGTATGTATAAATTATTTGGAATTCTTATGCCTTTGATCATTGTTTCTCCTATATCAAGCTCACGAAAAATACATCCATTTGATCGAAATACTACCTCATTTCCTTGATCACACATTTGACTAACACTCAATAGATTATGCTTTAAGCCATCAACATACATAACATTTCTAGCTTTGACCTTTTCTTTCAAAAGAATAGAACTTTTACCTTTTATGACTGCAGGGGTGTCATTTCCAAATGAGACCTTCCTTTCCTTTTCTAAGGCACTATATGGGTGAAGTTTTTCTTTATCACCTATCATATGTTTCGAGCATCTGTTGTCGATGTACCACTGATTTTTATATCCTTCCGCATATAAGGAAATACCACATCTTTCTAGTCGTGGTTCTTTCTTTCTCCATGTTTTGGGACCCAATGAAGCTTGCTCCTTCTGATATGTTTGCCAAAACTTACTCCCACGTTCAAAATCTTCATGACCGAAGTTGTTACAAATAGAGCATTCTATTTCATTTTTAAGAGCAAAAAAGTTATTGTAGGTCCTCTCCATGATCCCAACCACACTCCTTTGATTTCGTGCTTCTCTAGTCATGATGGTCTTCTAGGCAACACATTGAGCAGATTTGTGTCCAAAGTTATGACATGAGAAACATTGGCCATTAAAGAAATTCCTGCGATTATCAAATCTACTGACCAGGTGATTATAGTTTCCATTGACATTCATTCTTGAGGCAAATTGAGAATGATTTACCTATGGTTGGTTGTAGCTTCTGTTCATCCTTGAAGTAGATTGTCCCCGATTTAACTGGTGGTTTGCTTTATGCCTTTGCTGATGATTGTCAACTTGTTCACTTCTCCTTGTTGCATCAAGATAAATTTTGGAGGTGGATGGCTTCTGTGCTTGAGATGCTTCTTTAGTATATCCAAGACCTATCTTGATTAGAGGAGAACGCTGCACTTTGATAATCTCATCTAATGTTTTAGATCCTTTAGCAAATCTAAGATTAAGAGCTTTTGTTTTCTCAATATCTTTTCTAAGTCCCAAAATTTCACATTCTACATTTTCATTGTGTTTTTCCCTTTCAGCAAGTTGGAATGTCAGAGTATCTATAATCATAATCTTTTATTCTAAACAAATTTTAAGTTTAGAAATTTCTTCATAGAGACCATCTTCATCTATTGCATCCAAGAAATCATCATCTTCAAAAGCCATCAAAAGTCTATAATCATTACCATGTTCATCTTCATCACTATTTGGAAATCCATCGTTGTCTTCATGTGTATAATAGCTCTTCTTACTTTCGTTCTGTTTTCTATTCCATTTAATTGGTTCCTTACCTTTATCAAGCTTATCTTTATGAGGACATTTGGTTGCACAGTGACCAACTCTTCCATAAGCAAAGCATTTGAAAGGTAGCTTACCTCTGACTCTTCCAGAACCCCATTGAAGGTTCTTCACAAAGTTTGATTCTTCCTCTCCTTCTCACGTATGTCCTGACTCATTGTATTCTCCTTTTCCTGAAGCTTTGAATGTGGCTTATCTCATGTTTGATGGACCCCCTTTTCTCATTTCGAAAGCAGTTCAGATTCCGTGCAGTGGTGACATGGTAATACTCTGAAGATTCTTCTTTTCTTCTATAGAAGAAACTTTTGATTCAAACTTAGAAGACAAAGATCTTAGAACCTTTTCAACTAAAGTAACTTCTTTTATTTCTTCACCCAATTTTTTCATGCAATTAAAAATCTCATCTATACGTAAGAAATAATTAGCCACACTTTCATCATTTTGCATTCTGAGAGTTTCATATTGAATTATGAGAGATTGTAGTTTTGCACATTTTACCTGATTGTCTCCTTCATAACTTAGAATGATCATGTCCCATATTTCTTTGGCGGCTTTGAGTTGCATCACCTTGACGAATTCTGATTCAGATAGACTTCCCAATAGAATATTTATAGCCTTTTCATTTGCTTCATACTGCTTTTTACCAGTCGTATCTATAGCAGTTGCTGATGGAAATGTGTATCCTCCTTCCACATATCCCAAACTTCTGTACCAAGAGATTGAAGATAGGTTGTGGTTCTTACCTTCCAATAGACGAAGTTTCTCCCATTAAATATTGGTGGCCTGATGGATGCCTCTCTTTCGTAGTTTCTCATGATGATAGACCTTCCTTCAAGCGATCAAGTGTCTTCTGAAGGACCAGCTCTGATACCAATTGTTGGAAATAATACTAAGAAGGGGGGGGGGGGGGTGAATTAGTATTAGCAATTTAACAATTTTTCATTTCCATAAAAAAATTGATATACACTACTTCTGTTAATTAAACCTGTGTATATACACAACTATGTTTAGAGAAAACTGCATATATCTTGCAGACGTCTAATTTTGTTAGATGATCTTAATCTGTGTATCAGAACCATAAAACAGTAATCAAGTGCAGTAAACAATACAAGCAATCACACGCATGAACACAAGATATAAGGTGGAAACCCAATGTGGGTGAAAACCACCTGCTGCAATTCATCTCTATCATCTTTTAATAAGAAACTTCTTTTTACAATATTTCTATACTGTTGCAGTCTTATACCAGTACGCAAGATTCTACCTGCAGAAGGCTACAGGCTTCTCTCGTTCTCCAACTTCTCCTGGAAGGGAGCTACACCCCCCTTAGCTCTTGTACTAGCTTATGTACTAGTACATAGGTGCTGACCTACAGAAGGCTACAACCTTCACTTTTCTTCCTAGGACCACTTTTCATAAATTTTTAGACTGGATCCATCAATAGCATCAATCAAACATCAAGTCTATCTGCATCAACCAATCTCCTTTGCACCAACCAAATACTAAATCAAACACTCACTTCTCTTAATGTTGTAACCAAAATATAGTAACAGTGACCAGAAACCAATCTTGAACACAGAACACTGCAACAATAAATAGAAGTATCTAAAACATATTTTAAGAGACATATGCTACTTCAATATGTAGAACCTGCATGCATACACTACTATATTAAGGCAAACCTGCGTATATGTTGTTTTGAATTACCAAACCAGTGTATATACGCACCTTTACTATGCTGAACCTGCGTACAGATCTATAAAAGATAATTGACCCTTTTCAACTAATTAAACATCAGTTATACCCAGATCATCAGATTTATAGATCAATTCATGCGCCAAATATGACAAATCAAAATCGCACAAAGATACTTCTCTTCAGGCCTTAAGATCTTGACCCATCAATAGAACTTATCCTTCTTATAGTGCTCAGGTTCCTCCTTGATTCAGATCCAACTATGCACCATAACCCAATGACCAGTATTCTAGATCTTTCTCTTCATAAGATATTCAATCCTTGAGTGCCTTTGCCTAATGATCTCCTTCCCCTTTTATAGTCTTAGTCCTTACTCAATACCATGGTCCAAAACCACTTAGAACCAATACCTGGGTCCAAATACCTGGGTTGAACACTTTGGACAAGATACCATGGTCCAAAACCATAGGTCCAAATGACAAGGACCAAAAACCAAGTTTTCCAAATTGTACATGCCTTTTTGTGCATGAAAGTGCGTGTATATGCATACGCACCTTTTGGCTTGTGAATCCACATGTATACACGGCTTGGTCAATGAGAACTTGTGTATACCTCCTTTTCCTTTATTCTAAGAGCCTGTGAGCCTGAACTGTCATCTGAGTGATTTTCCGAGTGAGTTTCCATCAAGCACAATACCTATGCCATAGTGCCAAGCCTGTGTCATAATGCCAACAAGTCGATACCACAAGCTAGGACCAAATTTGAATTTTTTCCTACCATGATCCCAATGACGGATCAACTATTGTAAAAATGAGGAGTTCCCCCTTAGGGATGTAGCCTCCTTCAAAAACTTGATGAGGCCAACATTCCTCAAAAGGGCCTAAGTGTGAAGTGCGAGGGAACTTTTCCCTCTTCCTCTCCCTCTCCTCCCACTCACAATTCATATGTGTTGACTTGCATTTATTGCTCCTGCATCTACTCGCATCATCATAGCCTCTAATCATACACATATTTGAGGCACATATATAAAGATAGAATTTTTTTTTATAAAAGGACATATATGTAACCATTTTGTAATTACAAAAAAAATTGAAACTACTTTTCGTTTGAAAAAATATTTTTGAAAAATCATTGGTGCACCTCTTATATATAAGGCGCACTACACATGAGGTAGTAAACTAGTAAATAATCAATGCCAAGGTAGTGGTTCTTTTTGTTATGTAACACATTGATGTGTACATATTCATGAACAACATTTCTACATTAATTTTTCTAAACATAAAATAAACTTTTCGATACATTTTTAGTAAGTTCGATGAACTAGTATCAGTGTGCTAGACTAGTTAATTTTCATTATGATGGTAGTGCATTGATGCACTAGGAATATAGTGTAGCACTGGGATTTTTTTTTTAATTGTTGGCATTATGGCTAATGTTTTGATGTTGATGGAAACCTACTTGATAAATATGTCAACATTATGATAAGAAAAAGTGTATGCATAGTGATACAAATGTTATAGATGATATGGACAAAGGAATGATGGTTCAGAGACAGATGAATGTTATAATATGAAGTTTGGGAAAGTATACGAGGATCATATTCTGAAGGGCCATGTACATATGTAGGTATTGTGAAGAAAAGTCACATACATAATATGCACCATTGTAATTTGAATACCAAGGGTCTTTACAATGGTATTGGATCATAGTAATGGGTGCATCAATGGTTATTCGATCCCGTCAAGGAATACCAATGACATTACTCAGGGATTGGCATAAGGTATTGGTTAAGGCTAAAGATATATAAGGAGATGGAGATCAAGGTGTTATGTGTGCAAGTAACATGGTATACATTTGGAACAAGTATGCAACAAGGATCAAGGAGAGGACTTAGATTTGAATGATCTGAACTATGTTGACATATATTCTTGATTGATTTACATGTTGAAAATGTGTAAGTAGCTAACAATGATAGATATGTGGTTATAATGGTGTTGTGATCTAAGTGAATTATTCAAAAATTTCTAGTATTGATAGTGAAAGTTTCATAGTGTGAAGATTATGTTTACAACGAAATTTTTTAGATCTATATGAAAGTTTGTCCCATGTTAGTCGCATACATACGTGGACTTGCTTCTAGGTAGCCATGTTTATATTATGTGAAGTGTTTTCAGTATGATCATATTCATATGTGGGTGTTGTGTATGGTAAGCATGTACATACGTCAACATGCTTTGTTGAAGTCACATATATACTAGGGTTTTGCAGTATGGCTTGCTGATAACATTTGATTAGTTATGTTATGTTTATTGTTGTCTGTCGATGATGTACCTATCATGATAATCTATGTTTGAAAGTATTGATTGAGCTAAGTTGGTTATGGAATAAAATGTTAATTAGTGATGATGCTACAATGTGGTGATCTATAATTGGACCAGTGACATGTAATTAATTTAGTACATGATTCATAGGTTGTTTCAGTAATGTAGTGATTCATATTCAGTTGTAGTGATTTGAGATATGTACGCAGGTATTATACAGAGGAAGCGCGTATATACATGAGTGTGGTTCAGAACAGTAGCATATACATTCTGATATATGTTTGATTAAGGTTTGTAGTGACAACAATTGGTTTTTGTGATAGTGTATGGCTTGGTATATTGATGAGTGGTTGTGCATTGATATGATCTGTTATGGATTGGTTTGATCTAGTTGCATTGGTTGATTGAGATTCAGTGATTGGTTTTCTAGTATTACAATGATTCATTGGTTTAATGATTATCTTGCATATTCAATATTTAGTTTGATATTGAGCTTAATGATGGTATGCGTCCAGTCTGAAAATATGATGAAAGGTGGCCTACATGTTTGATGTTTTATTCTAGGTGGATATAGTATGAAATATTATGAAATTTGGTCCAAAAGAGGTGTTGCTGGCTGGAGCCTTCAGTGAGGGAGTTGGAACTCCATTCCAACGGGTGTTGGAGAACGAGAGAAGGTTGTAGCCTTCTGCAGATGGGTTATTTTGTACTCATAAGAGTTTGCACCAATAAAAATTGTAAGAAGTCTTTCATTATAATAAAATAAGAAGACAAAGACGATGACAATGGTGGTTTTCTCCTGCATTGGGTTTCCACCTGAAATACTAGTGTTCATGTGTGTTGATATGTTTCTTGTGTGTTGATGATCTATCTGCTATTTACTACTCACGGTTTTTACTTAATGAATGAATAATGAAGTAATGATGCACTCGTTAAAGATGAGAAATTAATGATCTAAATGATAAATTAGTTATCTGGATATATTTGGCTTGCATTGATCATAGTCACATACATACGTTAGTTTCCTGGATGATAGTAGCATACATAAATCAGAATAATAAATTGAAAATTGAAGTGGGTTTAAAATATTGATTCACACCCCCCCCCTAAGCATTTTTCCCAATAATTGGTTTCAAATAAGGTCTCTCAGAGGAAGCTTGATCACTTAAAAGGAGATCCATCGAGATGGTATTCAAGAAGGAACATTTTCTATTAAGCCACCTTTGTTTAATGGAACTAACTTTATATTTTGGAAAATTAAAATAAGAGCACTTTTGCAGTCACTTGGAGTAGATATATGGGAAATTGTTGAAGGTGGATATCAATATCCATCCTCTATACCCACATATACTGCAGGGAAGAAACAACGTGAAACCAATGCAAAGGTTTTAAATTCCATCTTGGGAAGTCTAGTCTAGTATGAATTTGTGAAAGTCATGTAGTTGAACACCCAAAAGGTAATGTGGGATAAACTTATCTAGATTTATGATGGTGACACCAAGGTAAAAGGTGTTAAACTTCAATTGTTTAGAATTTAGTATGAGGCCCTTAAAATGCATGATGATGAAAGCATTGCAAACTTTTTTCCTAGAGTAGATGAGATTGTTAATTCAATGAAAAATCTTGGTGATGAAATAAAGGATGCTACTGTTGTTGAAAATATTTTTAGATCACTAACTCCAAAGTTTGATTCCAAGGTCTCCACCATTGAAGAAATGTAGGATTTGAAGAGTCTCAATATTGAACAACTACATGGGATCCTAACAACTTTTGAAATGAGAAAAAGGAGTCCATCAGATATGAGAGAAGTAGCCTTCAAAGCCACTCATAAAGGGAAGGAAAAATAAAACCTTAAAGATACAAACTACATTTAAGGAAGAAGCAAATTTTGTGAGAAAGTTACAAGTGGGAATTGGTAAATTCAAAGGTAAGCTTCCCTTCAAATGTTTTTCTTATGGAAGAGTAGGTCACTGTGCATCTAGATGTCCTTATAAACATAATCATGAGAAAGGGAAAAATGTTCCAAAGAAGAATGTTAGAATAAGTTCTCATACCAGAAAATTTGTTTATTTTAAGGAATATATTTAAAGCACATCTGATGATCAAGAAATTTCATATTTAGATTCTAACAATTGTTATCAAGTACTTATGGCTCTTAAAGATAAGTCAAGTGAATCAGATAGTTGTGAAGTAGATGAATTAATGAAAGAATTGGAAGAAAATGATAAACTCGAGAATGAAAACAAAGTTTTGGAAACAAAAGAAAGTTGTTTGATTAAGGAAATAAATATGTTAAGAATGGGATTGAAAGCAACCAATAGAAGAACATAGATATTAAGAAAACAACCTCAAGAAAAGGAAAAGAATTGTGAAAAATTAGAATATGAAGTTGTAACTCGAAGGGAAGAATATGAGAAAATTAACAAATGGGTAAATGCATTTGAATCACTAGAGAGGATTATAAATGAACAAATATCTCCTCTTATAAAGACATGCATTGGTTGCATGGATTCATATCCACAATGGAATAACAAGAACAACCATCATGAGGTGTTTCAAAAGGAAACTAAATTAAGTCACTCATCTGAAAGAAAATCTCCCAGATCAAAGTCAAGATCAGTGCTTAGGCATAAATTTTAGTTTCATGGATATTTTTTCTCTTGTAACTCATTTGGGCATAAGGCCACTGATTGCAAGTCAAGCACTTGGAATGGAAGTAGAAGATGGGATAAGTTCCAACATATGATTAGAAATGTAAGCAGATTTGGAGGAAGAAGGAAGATTATTCAGAGACATAGGGAATATTGACCCTGCTCCAGTTCATTTCTCTTAAAGCATACTTCTAACACCGACTACAAAAGTGATGTGAGGTATATGACCTCATAGAGAGCATGTGATGATTAGCAAATCAGTAGTGTATGATCTTAGGGGAAGATATGCATGAGTATATTGGTGATAGTTCTCTAGTTTGGTTTGATATTCATTTGGTGATGCTTATATTACTAACATTGCATTGATTAAGTAACAATGAACATGAATAGCTATGGTATGTTCAAGGGCAGTTGCTTTTATGAAAAGAAAAACAATTTAATTTTTGTACATTGAAATTATGAAGGAGAGTCACATGTATACGTGAGTTTTGATATAGATAGTTGTGTATGTTTCTCTGAGATGAAGAAATAGTGGGACAGACTCGGGGGGGTTTATGATGTGCTTCAATCAGTTATTATTGGCTTTATGGTTTCGATATTGACTTGTTGCAGACTATTAATCATGCTTAAGAATGATGGTTGATTCATGATAATTCATGAGATGTTGCAAAATGTTATTATTTTTGTGATTCTTTGATGAATTATTGATTAATGAGGTGGATATGATTAGATTTGACATTGAATAGTTGGCACAGGTTCAAGGGGAGCATATGTTAGGCTTCTAATATTGCATTGTTGGAATTATGCTTTCTTGAGCATTTTTTATTACATGTTGGTTTTTATTTGGTAATGTATAGTTATTGTTACTATTATTGATGAAGATACATATGAATTTTGGGAAAGTATACGCGGATCCTATTCAAAAGGGTCATGTACATACAAAAGTATTGTGAAGAAAAGTAGAGTACATAATTTGCACCATGGTAATTTGAATATTAGGGGTCTTTACCATGGTATTGGGCCAATTTAATGGGCGAGTCAATTGTTATTTGATCCCATCAAGGAATACTGACGACATTACTAAGGGATTGACCTAAGGTATTGGCTAAGGCTAAAGATATATAAGGAGTTGGAGACCAAGATGTTATGTGTACAAGTAATGTGTTATACATTTGGAACAGGTGTGCACCAGGGAGCAAGGTGTAGGTTTTAATCCCATACAAAAATTACCTGCATACGAATTCTAAAACACATAAAACACATATACACAAATATTTTCCCCTGGATCCCAAAACTGGGACTACTAGCTTGCTTTTTCATTATGTTCCTTTCAATGTTATAATACATATTTATACATTCCGAAGCATCCCATACCATGGACCAAAAACCATCGCGTCCAAAACCATGCCCCAAAAACCATCGCGTCCAAAAACATGTGCAAAAATCATGCACAAAACCATAGGTGGGTCTGCCCAACCTAACATAGGTTCCAAAACCAATTTTTTTAGGGGTGCTACCCTGGACCCCATAGAGTGGGGTTAACTGCACCCCTCAAACCCTGTGTGAACCCCCTGCTATGCAATCAGTGAAATAAAAGGGAGGGATCTGTCCCCCCCTCTAACCCCCCGGTTAACTACGTGGGCTAGTCGTGGAAAGAATATAACACAACCCAACATTCTCCCACTTGTTGTTTTCTTTCCACAGGGGGCCACAAGAGTTAGTCATTTATCCAGCCCTGCAATGCCCATTGTTTCTCTACACCAAGAGAACTTCTCAGAGCTCACAGATTTTATCAATGCATCTGCACTATTCTTCAAAGTGTCCACCTTTACCAGCAACACCTTTTTGTCTTCTATCATATCCCTCACAAAGTGATACTAAACATCAATGTGCTTTGTCTTTGATTGATATGTAGGGTTCTTGGCCAAGAAAATTGCACTTTGGCTGTCACAGTCTATCCTTAAGCTCCCTGTAGTAATCCCATACTTAAACACAATCTCTACAACCAAATTGCTTCCTTGCTTGCATGAGTGGCTGCCATGTATTCTGCATCTGTAATTGATAGTGCCACTACAGATTGTTTCTTACTCATCCACTGACTGCACCTCCAAATAGATTAAGCACATACCCACTTGTAGATCTTCTCTGATCTAGATCTCCACCCCAGTCTGCATCAATAAAGCAACAAATATCCAACACTCTGTCCAATCCTAGTCTTCCTTAGTAGCACAAACCATAATCACTAGTGCCACGCAAATACCTGAAAACCTGCTTCACTATTGTCCAATGCTCCTTTCCTGGTTTTGACATAAACCTGCTCAATACTCCCACTGCATGTGCAATGTCTAGCTTAGTATAGACCATTTCATACATCAAGCTACCGACTTCACTTGCATATGGAACGCGAGACATGTCCTCTTCCTCTTCTTGTGTCTTGGGACACTGTTCAGCAAATAACTTTACACCTACAGGAATAGGAACCTTCACCGGTTTACTATCCTGCATATTAAATCTCTACAATATTGTCTCGACATACTTCCTCTGGTTTAACCAGAGCTTCCTCTTTGCCCCATCTCTTTTAATTTCCATGCCCAAAATATAGTTTGCAACACCAAGATCTTTCATGTCAAATTTGGAGGACAATTGGGTCTTCAAATCCTGGATAATTTCTTTGTCATTTCCAGCCAGCAACATATCATCCACATACAAGACCAAATAAATAACACGGTCACCAATTAACTTAAAATACACACAGTGATCTGCTTTGCTTCTGGTGAAGCCAAGTCCCTGTATAAATGTATCAAATTTCTGATACCACATCCTTGGTGATTGTTTTAACCCATACGGAGACTTCTTTAACTTGCATACCAGTTCTTTCTTACCCTTCACCACAAAGCCTTTAGGTTGCTTCATGTAGATTTCCTCTTCCAAATCCCCGTGAAGAAATGTTGTCTTCACATCCATCTGTTCTACCTCAAAATCAAAAGCAGCAGCAACAGATAAAAGTAATATAATAGAAGTTACCTTGGCAACAGGAGAAAAAATATCACCAAAATCAATTCCCGACACCTGGGAATAACCTTTTGCTACCAACTGAGATTTGTATTTCTCCACCTTTCCTTCTGCATTTGTCTTCTTGTTGAACACCCATTTTCTGCCAATAGGTTTCCTTCCAACCAGTAATTGCACCAGATCCCAAGCCTCATTTTTGTGCAAAGATGCCATTTCATCAACCATGGCCTCTTTCCATAGTTTTCCATCCTCCGAATCTACTTCTTCCTTTACAGTTCTGGGATCATCACCAATAATAGATAAAGCAAAATTTTAATAGAAAGCAGATGGACTATACCTTTCTGGCTGCCTTCTTTCTCAAATTGATCTTCTCACACGCAGGAGTTTGTGGCTCTTCATCTTCTGATTCCTCCTCTGCTACAGAGTCTGATTCTTCCTTATTTAGTTCAAACTCTATCTTCTTAGGTTCCTTTGGTTGGACTTCATGTTTAATAACATATTTAACCTCTCTGAACACCACATCTCGACTGTACACAACCTTCCTTGTTACTGGGTTCCAAAGATTATAACCCTTTAAACCATCTTTATACCCAATAAAGATGCACTTTCTAGATATACTATCCAACTTGGTTCGTTTCTCCTTTGGAACATGTACATATGCATCACATCCAAATACCCTCAGATGTGAAAGAGAGGGTTTCTTACCAGTCCATAGCTCTTGTGGAGTTTTATCCTCCAATGTCGATGAAGGTGATCTATTGACGAAGTAACATGTTGTATCCACCACCTCTGCCCAGAATTCCTGTCCTAACCCGACACCACTGAGCATGCTTCTTGCCCTTTCCATCAACGTCTTGTTCATTCTTTCTGCGACTCCATTTTTCTGAGGTGTATATGGAGTAGTCTTTTGTCATGCTATACCACACTTCTTATATAATTCTTCAAATTCCTTACTACAAAACTCTCCACCGTTATCTGTCCTTAGCACCTCTGTCTGGTTTTCCACCAGAGCCTTGAATTCTTTAAACCTTTCAAAGACATCAGATTTCTTCTTAAGGAAATATATCCATGTATCCCTTGAGAAGACATCTATAAATGATACATAGTACATAGACTTACCCAGTGATGGAACCTTCACAGGTCCAAACACATCACTATGCACAAACTATAATATATGTTTTTCCCTCTTACCACCAAAGGGAAAACTCACCCGATTCTACTCCCCATATACACAATTCTAACGGAATCAAAATCCAGAGATCTATTACTCATACCTTCTACCATACCATTACCATGAAGTATTCAAAGGCCCTTCTCTCCAATATTTCCAAGCCTTTGATGCCACAACATGTTCTTCTCTTCAGATACCACTAGATTTTCTACTCCCCTTTTAGGAACCACAGAACTATTGCACCCATCAACAACCGTGCTACCTTGCAGCTTATACAGAGTTCCAATCCAAACTCCCCGCATAAATACCAGTGCTTCCCAAACCATCTTGCAAGTATCCTTCTCGAACACTATTTCTACACCTGCATCATCCAACTTGCTTATAGAAATCATATTTCTAGCCAATGCAAGAATATGCAAAACACCCCAAAGTGTTTTAACCCTTCCACCTTGCAACTTCAACTTTACTTTTCCATGACCAACGATTCTAGCCTTCCTATCATCTCTTAAGAAGACATCACCACCATTGTATTTCTCATACTCGTAGAACCACTCTCTATGGGGAATGAAGTGAAAGGATGCACCTGAGTCAATCAACCATGCCTCATGATCTACTTGTGTACTTGAAGAAGCCAAGTACACATCCCCGCCTTCATCTAAGGTGGTTTTCACCTCTGAATAAGGATCATCATCAGATCCCTTTCCTTTATTAGGAGCTTTAGATTTACAGTCCCTTTTGTAGTGCCCTTCCTTTCCGCATTTCTAGCACACCACTTTTACCTGGAGATTTAGATCTCCCTCTAGATTTAGATCTCCCACTCGATGACTTATTTTTGTTTTTGTTCTGGGACCATGCTCATACAGATAAGGCATCACCATTCTGGCTCTCCATATTTTTTCCGTCGGCAAGGATGAGACTATTTCATCAAACTGCAAGGCAGTTGCATTACTAACAATTGCAATAACCAAACTATCCCACGAATCTAGTATATAACACAATAAACTGATGCACTTATCTTCATATGAAATTTTAATATCAATAGACGCTAACTGACTTACCATAGTATTAAATGTGTTTAGATGCTCTATCACCGAGTCTCCATCTTTCATCCTCAGGTTATATAGTTTTTTTTGCAGGAACAATTTATTCACCAGAGACTTAGATTGGTACAAAGTCCCTAACTTGTCCCACAAAGCCTTCACCATAGCTTCCCCTGATACATTCAGCAATACTGAATCTGAGACACACAATCATATTGTGCTCTTTGCCTTCCGATCCAACTTCTTCCATTCTTCATCGGACACTCCCATTGGTTTAGTACTTAGATCTACCAAAATCCACTGATCTTTATCCACCAACATATCCTCCATATTGAGTTTCCACAACTCAAAACTCTGACCATTAAATTTATCGATCTCTAACTTTCCACTGCTAGCCATCTTCTTTCACCACCAGAATCGATCTCACAGATCTCCCACTGAATAGGGTCTACCACAAGCCTGAGTGAAGCCCCTGAACAACAAAGGTGTCCCCTTGAAACTGAACAATCTCTGATACTAAATGTAGGTTTTAACCCCCTACAGAAATTACTTGCATACAAATTCTAAAACACATAAAATAAACAATGCAAGAGCATAACACATAAAATACATATACACAGAGATTTTCCCCTGGATCCCAAAACTGGGACTACCAGCTTGATTTTTCATTATGTTCCTTTCAGTGTTATATAAGCATATTTATATGCTGCCGAGAGCATCTATACATGGACCGAAAACCTCGCATCCAAACCATGGACCAAAACCATCGCGTCCCAAATTGTGCGAAAATATGCACAAACCATAGGTGGGTCACCCATCTAACATGGTCCAAAACCAAATTTTCTGAGCACTTCCCAGACCCCATAGAGTGGGGTTAACTTGTGCCCTTAAACCCCCTGTGCCCCCCCCCCCCCGCTACGCTCGGTTAACTACGTGGGCTAGTCGTGGAAAGAATATAACACAACCCAACACAAGGAGAAGACTCAAATATGAAATATTTGAAGTATGTTGACATATATGCATGATTGATTTACATGTCGAAAATATCTAAGTAGCTAACAATGATAGATCTGTGGTTATACTGATGTTGTGATCTAAATGAATTATACAAAATTTTGTAGTATTGAGAGTGAAGGTTGCGGAGTGTGAAGATTATGTTTACAACAAAAGTTTTGAAAGTTGTACGCAGGTTTGTCCCAGGTTAGTCTTGTACATACATGGACCTACTTCTAGGTAGTTGCGCATATATTTTGCGAAGTGTTTTCAGTATATTTAGATCTATGCGTGGGTGTTATGTATGGTAAGCATGTACATACGCCAACATGTTTTTTAAAGTCACATATATATATTAGGGTTTTGTAGTATGGCTTGTGATGACATTTGATCAATTTTGTTCTGTTTGATGTTGTCCATTGATGATGTCTCTATCATGATAATATTTGTTTGACAATATTGATTGAGCTAAGTTGGTTATGGAATGGAATGTTGATTAGTGATGATGCTACATTGTGGTGATCTGTAATTGATTTAGTACATGATTCAGAGTTTGTTTCAATAATGTAGTGATTCATATTTAGTTTTCATTTATTTGAGATCTGTACGCAGATCTTATATAGAGGAAGCGCATATATACACAATTTTTCTTTAGAATAGTAGCATATACATTCTAATGTATGTTTGATCAAGGGTTGTAGTGACAACAATTGGTTTCTGTGATGACTAAGATGTATGACTTGTTATATTGATGAGTGGTTGCACATTGATATGATCTATTATGGATTAGTTTGATCTAGTTGCATTGGTTGATTGAGATTCATTGATTGGTTTGCTAGTATTACAATGATTCTGTTGGTGTAGTGATTATCTTTCATATTTAGTTTTTAGTTTGATATTGAGTTTAATGATGTGTGTGGGTCTAGTCTGGAAATATGATGAAAGGTGGCCTACAAGTTTGATGTTTTGAGTTAGGTGGATCTAGTATGAAATATGATCCACAAGAGGTGTTGAGGGTTGGAGCCTTCAGTGAGGGAGTTGAAGCTTCCTTCTAGTAGTAGGTGTTAAATTTTTTCAGGGAGTAGGAGCTCCCTTCCGGTAGTAGCTGGTAAACGAGATCAAGGGTTGGAGGTCACTTCTTGTGAGTGATGGAGAACGAGAGAAGGTTGAATCCTTCTACAGGTGGATGCCTGCATACTAGTAAGAGTCTGCACCAGTACAATATTGTAACAAGTTTCCTTTATAATAAAAGGAGAAGATAGAGACAACGCTAATGATGGTTTCTCCCACATTGGGTTTCCACCTAAAATCCCGGTGTTCATGTGTGTTGATATGTTTCTTATTTGTTGATGATCTATCTACTATCTACTGCTCATGGTTTATTCTTAATGAATGGATAATGAAGTAATGATGCACCGGTTAAATATGAACAATTAATGAACTAAATGATAAATTAGTTATCTAGATATACGAGGTTTGCATTAATCAAATTCATGTACATACGTTGGTTTCCTGAATGACAATAGCGTACATAAATCAGAATAATAAATTGAAAAATTGAAGTGTGCTTAAAATATTGTTTCACCCCCCCTCTCAAAAGTTTTCCCAACATTAATGAATCTCAATTATTTGTGCATTAGATATTTGTGCATTAATGAATTGTTTTTAATTAATAACACTTTATAGGTTTTATTTTAAAATGAAATTTGTAATTTTTATTATGGGTTATGGTTACTGATGCATCATTTTTATTGAGCACTAGTGTAAGGAAAACCAAATGCTACACCAGTCTAGGGTGAGGTGAACAACTTAAGCATACAATATAGTATATTTTATTTTTGAAAATAGAATTTGGGTTTATTTACTACTAATGCGTCCTCAAAAGTTAGCACCCTAGCATGCTTAAATTATTGGGAGCCAACAATAGGGTTTTTTTTTTTTTTTAAATGAGTCTCTACTTATCGTTGCATAAAATAGTTGTGTATCTATGCATTGGGTTTATTTATGAGCATCAAATGGGTTATTTTATTTTCTAAGTGTCATCACTACTAGTGCACTTTGTTTGGTAAGCATTGGGTTGGGGTGAGATGGAAAATTTAAGTGTGTCATGCCTGGTGTTCCATGTTTGTGGCTAAGCACTAGTCCAAGGTGAGTTGAACGGCCTAAGTGCACCATGTGGACTATTTTTAAAACTTTGAAAAAATGGGCCAAATTTGAGCCTCATCAAATAATTTAATCCAATGGAAATTAAAATGAGAAAGTAATAAACAATTCACTTAGTCTCTTGTTGTCTAAGGAGGCATGGTTGCTCTATAGAAAAAAAATGGAAAATTTGGACCGTTTTCTAAAATTTGAATATGACTCCAATTGCTTGACCAAATTTAATGCACGCTATGGAGCACTGACATCGAGGCAACACACATGAAGGGTAAGCACTATTTCTTGCATGAGGAAGGTTAGAAGAATTGAATGAAACATAACAATGAATTTTTTTTTGGTATTTTTTTTTGTTTTTATTTACCCTAGTGTAGTGCACCTTATAGACATACACATCAGTGCACAATACATGAATGCAACAATGCTCAATTTTTTAAAATTAAATATAAATTACTAGTGAATGTAAAAATATTTTATGCATTGGTACCCCTTATAAATGCTAAGAAATAACATGTGGTTAAATTCGTTGAACTTAACGTCTTATCTAAATTTCAAGTGAATCTCACTTCATAACCCCTTCTAAACTATTGATTATTAATGGATCAAACTTTATTATTTACCTTGGTATCACTAATGGCATCCAAAATTTTCCTTCCTCTTCCTAATACCCAAGGGTACCATATTATTTGAGACAGCTAATCAAAATAAGATTTGATCCCTAAAAGTATAAACAAAAATAATTATTGAGATTGGCACATGAAAATAAACTCTTCTTTGTGGGTCAATGAAATTATATTAAAGATGGCTATCAGAAAAAGTCCCTAGACTCTAGTGTAAAAGGATCTTGCTATTATGCTCATTCACTTACAAGTTGTAGCCTTGAGGATGGATATTACTAAGACATAATGTTACTTATAGCCTTTACAACATTATTTAGATAGTTTTATAGAATTAGGGCAGATAGAAGATGGATGAAAACACTTCCAAAATGAACAAGATGTTGTCAAATGGTCATTCAATAAAGGGGCCATGCTAGCATTTATAAAATATGAGGTAATATCTTTCTCTAGGATATGGAATATGAGGTTCTATCCAAACATTAAGAGTTTGATATATTTTGGTTTTGGTCTATATATTACCTACATGATTTTAGGAACAACTTCTTTAAGATCAAAAATTTTAAATGGTGTTGGGAATCACGATTTCCATTATACCAAAACCCACAGGTATTAGTCAATGATCGCATCACCAGAGATAAGGATCCATGAGAGGAGGTTAGTCCATGTCACGAAACACAAGGGGAGCATTGGTTTATCCAATATCCAACAATCCCCCCCCCAACGCAAGCCAGGTGTGTATCAAACTCGTGACCTATGCTCTTATACCACTTGTTGGGAATCACGATTGTCATTAGACCAAAACCCATAGGTGTTAGTCAGCGATTGCATCGCCAGAGATAAGGATCCATGAGAGGTAGTTAGTCCATGTCATGAAACACACGTGGAGCGTTGGTTTATCCAATATCCAACAAATGGGACCTTAATTTTATCAACACTTAACAAACATCATCCTTGCTTGTGTATATGTCACCTTCAAATTTTTAATGCTTGTATATATCTTTCTTTACTTTGATTTTCAACTAGTTGCTATTTTATTTTAGTGTTGAATGTAGTCCTCCTTGATGTCACTCTTAGTTTTAGTCTTTTCATTTTAGTGTCATATGTTTCCTACTTCTCCTTGAACTTTTGGGTTCCTTGATTTTAGAATCTAAAGGAGATTTCATGTTAATATGTTTTTATTTTATTTAAAACATACCCTCATGTTACCCATTTTTAGTTTTTTCCTTTTCAAAATAAACATTACTTGGTACCACCATGAATAGGATTGATATCGACTATTGATAAGTCAAAATATGTAAGCTAACATCTAAGGGAATTAGTATAATATTTCCTAGTAAGTTTGAAAATGATGGCCTAATGGCTAATATGTATGCATTAGTATGTCTACCCTTTTCCCAAAATTGCAGTATGATAACTCCCAAATAGTTTCATTTTCAAACATAGAACAAATACTTGAGAGTTTTGAGATGCTTGAGTGCATGCTACAAAAAATTTTCATATTTCCTTTCTAACTTGACTAATTTTTATTTATTATCATTTTCCTTCTTATATGGGTCTTTGATTATAAAATACTCCCATTTTTTTTTTTTTTTTTTTATGTTGAGAAATTAAGCTATCAACAAAACTTGTGTTGATCCATGTTTCACCTTACACCTCACAATTGAGACATAAACTAGGTGGGGAACCTTAGTCACTTGGACCTCATTTGTCAATAAAACCTAGGTCATTATTCCTATTCTTATTTTCTTCACAAACATTTGCAACATTTCTTATATATGATTCTTTTGCACCACCTTCTTTATTTGGTTTGTCCATAATGTGAAAATAATTCTCATCATTAAAAAAATTTAAGGTATAAAATGGGCATCCTTGGGGAAATAATAAAAACTAAATTTCAAATAATAAAATAAAAGTTATAACACTTGATCGGGGTGTGGTCGTTGGAAAATAATGGCAAAAGGATGGGGCTATGACCCCTCTTCCATCTCGATCACGTGAGGGAGGAAAGGAGGAAAACCCACACCATCTTGATTGCCATTATGACATTTAATTCCACACTCGGGATGATACTTAACCATTCCAAAATGAGGAGGATGGTCTTGGCTCCAAATACATTGTCGGTATTTTTAGCTAGCCCATTGTCACCTCAGTCAGTCTGTTTGCATGTCAAAGTGAACTGTGCTTTTCCAGACATTTCTCCATTGTGAAGGTGGATTTCCTCACCTCTCGTAGGGAGGTTCTTGGACATTCTCTTTTCATTTGTGTAGAGAACCATAAAATGACCCACCACCTATTTAGTATTGAGAATCTCCTTCAGCAAAATCAAGGTCAAGTCTCTCGAAGAGACCCCCCAGCTCTAATTGATGTCCTAGATTTTAGTTAACCTGTTATGGTTTGTCTAACATCTCTTTTTTGGGTGTGTCTCATCTTGTTTACTTAGTTCTATATGTTTGTTTATAAACTAATGTTTTCTTTTAGATGTGATTATATTTCCAAGTCCACTTAGCAATATATACTTTTGTAGCTTGTAATTTTTGTTATGTGGTCTATTTTGGCTCAAAAAAACTTTTCTTTCACTGCTGGTCTATTTTCCCCAGTGGTAGATAGAAGTAGGAAGCGACTATGATGTACTTTGACCTCTAGTTTATGAACCAAATGTTTATTTAAAAGAAAAAATAATAACATAAGTTAAAAAAAATAGGTATACATTTTATAGGGAAAGCAATAAAACTACATTTTGAACAAAAAAATAAAATCATATTTTTTAACTTATATCCTTTACGGGTTACTCAAATTTTCACTGTAAACACTTTTTGGATGCAAAATTTAATTCTACCATTAAAATTTCATAAAAAGTAATTTTTCTATCTTTCCCTCCAAAATTATTTACGCTTATAGTTATCATAAAAAAATATTTTTAGTTTTTTTAAAGTTGATGTTGATAGCACATTTTTTCCTTTGAGGCCCATATTTAACCTCAAAATTTCTTTAACAACTATAATTTTTTTTATACTCCTTATCTACTTTGGTCACTTCAAAAGATAAAATTCTTCTTCTTTTCTTACAATGGTGAATTGGTAACTCTTCGGAGTAATATGGGTGAGGCCTAAGATAAAACCTAGCGGTTTCTGCTATAAGACACAGAGTATATCCAATAACCAGCAAGACAGCTCTACTAGGAATTTATGACTTAGCAACAATCAAAACTCCACGAGGGTGGGGGAGCCTGATCATAATCGTTCAAAGATGTACCTCCATCGGATTTGAAACTAGATAGAGGGGATAACATCCCTTGTTCCAACTACTCAATCACCCCATGAGGTGACTCAAAAGATAAAATATTACCAAGTATTCCCACATACCATAGGGGTGATGCCATAATTTTACATGCCTTGGAAGGAATTTCCCCTTTGGTGCCAATATTATTGACCCAAAAATATAATTTATGTTCAACATAATATTTCACATTACATATCTTCCCAAAGTAGTGGTAATATTACTTTTAGCAACCTTTCAAGCATCACCTTTATTTGAAGAGGGAAATAGGATTCATTATCAATATGGATGTTTCCCCATTAAAGATTGTTAAAGGGGTAGAGTGAGTAGTTACTTTAGGCTCATAGTGGTTTATAAAACATTAAAAGAGTATTAGTTCACTTGGATTTAATTAAACATGGTTAGAATGTTTGGGTTTTATATTGGCAAAGTCCCACTCATCAAGTTTGGGTTAGTAGAGATCATTTGTTTTTATATTTATAATATCATTTATCCTACAATAACCTTCAATAAATGTTCATGATAACTATTAAGGATAAAATTCCGTACATGATTTTGTTGAAACACAATTGGATTCAATCTAACCTTGTTTGGCTTGTCTTTCTCTCCTTATTTTGGCCTTTGTTGAAGCCATTTCATATCCAAAAAGTACATATCCAAGCTTATTATGTCAAATGTGAGTATAATTTCCAATTTTTCGAATATTCACCCCTTTCAATAGTTAGTAGGAAAGATCCATCTAATCATGGTATTGCATGAAATATAGAAGGAATCCCAATATATTTTCAAAAAATAATCTTATTTCTACCCTATAGTTTTTTCGGATAATATTTCTAGTGAACCCTCATTTTTTGTTTCCTATTTCTTATGCTTAGTTTATGAAGTATTGAAATTTTGTATGTCTTAGGGAGAAAAAGTCCATAATTATGTGTTGAAAATAACAACATGAAATGCTAAAAATAGCACTGCTATAAATAGAATTTTGGGATACATTCCATTTTTAGTTAGTCCCTAAACTAAAATTGAGAATTAAATTCGAATTTGATCTTAGCAGCTATTTGTAAAATAATTAATTAATTCATCTTGAGTTAATTAGTTGTAGGAAATCAAACATGAAGTCTATGTGAAGACATGCAACAATTTCTCCATTGATTGAGGAAGTTATCCCTTAATTAAAGGAGATCAAGATGAGTTGTACTTTGAGTTGTAATTAGTTAGCTCAGTTAACTGAGTTAAGTCCAGTTATATTAGTTCAAATAGTTTGTTGAACTAATTGTGAGTTTAGTTAGTTAATGCATGCATGCATGTAACTGTTTCACTTCAGATAACTGAATATTCTCTCATAAATAACTCATGCATGTCAGTTGATTTTCTCTTAATGTTGCATTTATTCGTGATTGTGATAATAATGAAGATCTGGTTTTGACACTGCAACTTGAGCTAGGGTTGGATTTGGCACTAGCGTTTTGACTTAGGGTACCATGGCGGGATGCAAAGGCGGGAGTGTTGCTCCCTCCTACAGTCAGGTAGTGTTAGGCCCCCATACTACTAGTGTAACCCCTTATTGTTATTAGTAGAACCCACTTATTATATTGATGTACCCTTGTAGTGCCCATATTGTTACTATTGTGCCCCATAGAAGCCTACTATTGTTATTATTGTGCCCTTACATTATTATTGTTATGTCGGCTCTGATTATGTTATGACCCCCTAGACTCCTATATATAGAAAGGAGGATTTTTCATTTGCATCATCAAATAATTGTTCATTTATGTAATGTAAAGCGGATTGCCCCCTCGAAGAGGCTGAATTCTAAGGCATTGATCTATATTTTCTATCTTTTTGTGAGTTGGTTTGATAACATTTGGTATCAGAGCTTTGGATTCTAGGATTTCGCTGCTCCAAATAGTTCATCGTGGAATTTTCGCTATAACTTTTGTTCTGAGATGTTTCAGAAGCTAAAATCAAAACCCATTTGAGACGAAATCGCGCTGAACCTCGGACCCGAATTTTAGAGCTTTTCGCACTATATTTGTAGAGATACGATCTGAGGAAGTTGGTCTTTTTGCAGACTCCTGAATTACATTCGAAACAAGTGACCTGGGGAAACTCATCATAACTTTCTCTCTGAGCATCAGATTGAAATTTCGTAAGAATTTATAGAAAGAGGATGGAATTTAGTTTCTTGTATATATTTTTCAGAACCAAAGGTCTAAACAGTGATTCGGGGTACGTCGTACAAGTTCAATCTATGGAACTAGTCTATAATCAGGTCACTGTGGGAGATTTCACTTAACTCTTCCTTGGAGAATCCAATTTGGATTAGACTAGTGGCATTGGAAAGATGACACAAAGTGCTATTATAGGTCACAATTGTAGAGCTAGATGATCCGAAAGTATAGAGATACATCAGAGGAAATATTGAGCTCCTACAAAGTGAAAAACGGTGTGTAGATTTTTTTAAATTTTTGCTTAAGCTTGGTTTGAAAATCTATTTTGAAGGAATTCAAAGGGCATAGTAGAGAATTATTATTAGTAACTGATGCCCCAAGGAAAGAAAATGTAAACACCTAGTAAGCAACTTGAAAGCTCTAGCATGACTCATGAAGAAGAGGAAGCAATGCTACATGATATATCAAAATTACAAGACCAAGTGCAACAAGTGTCACTTGCACAAAAGCTAACAGAAGCTAAGATAAATGGCATGGAACCTAAGATAAAGGAATGGAAGCTAAGATGGACAATTTGAAGATATATTTGAAGACAGATTTGAAGAGAGACATGGTAGATTTGAAGACAGATTTGACAAATTTTCTACAAGACATACTTACTAATGGTGAAAAGGTAGTAATGGAAACTCATCATGCGAACAAAAGAAATGTTAATCATGATCTCATAGACTCTAATGTGGGATCGAAGACCCACCATATTCCAAAAATCAATATGAGGAAGTTTGATGGCAAGGATCCCGCAACATGGATATTACAGATGGAGCAATTTTTCGATCTTAATAATGTGCAA
>APFE031643226.1:0-32439 GCA_000404065.3 Pinus taeda | reverse complement strand
TCTCCTACCCTTCCACAACCTACAAGGGTTACACCACAACAATTGGAAGAAAAAAGAGAAGAAGGGATTTGTTACAATTGTGATAGCAAATGCACTGAAGGTCATAAGTGTGCTGAGAAGAAATTATTTTACATAGAATATGAAGACGAGGAAGAAAAGGATCAAGAAACATCAAAAGAAGAGGATATACTCTAGGACCCCACCCCAAAGAAAGAAGAAATGAATCAGACCATTTCTTGTAATTCATTGGTCGAAATTACGACTCCTCAAACTATCAAGATAGAAGCACATATTAAGAAGAAGAATGTTCAAGAAGTGAAAGATCACATCGAGCATCAAGAAATGAATCCGACCATATCTTGTAAAGGATTGGAAGAAATTACCACTCCCCAAACTCTAGAGATAGAAGGACATATCAAGAAGAAAAAGGTTCAAGCAGTGAAAGATCACATCTGGCATCAACAACAAGTTCTCCAACTTTTAAAGGATAACGCCACTTCGGTGCAAAATCAAACGAAACAATAGGTAGATCAACATCATAGTAAAAATGTTTTGATGTAGGTGATTGGGTATTTTTACTACTATATCTCAAGCAAGCTATTTATGAGAAGGAAATTTTGGCAATACTACATGCACTTAAAAAATGGCGACCTTACCGAATGGGAAGACTCTTCCAGGATAAACGAAGCAAGGAATGAATGGAAGAGGGATGAAGAAGTACGGAAACTTATTCAAAAGTTGCAAAAGATCCCAATTCAAACAATATTGCCAAAAATTGAAGAGGAAGAACAAATTATATTGGAACCTGGAGTAGTCACAGAAACAAGAACCCGACAGCTACGTAATCGATCAATTTTAGAGTATCTCATCAAGTGGAAGAACTTACACACTGAAGATTCCACATGGGAGGACAAGAATTTTATACAGAAGCATCGAGAACTACTCAAGAATTGAGGATAATGCTATTTGAAGGAGAGGGGCATGTTAGGCCCCCATACTACTAGTGTAACCCCTTATTGTTATTAGTACAACCAACTTATTATATTGATGTACCCATGTAGTGCCCATATTGTTACTATTGTGCCCCATAGAAGCCCACTATTGTTACTATTGTGCCCTTACATTATTTTTGTTATGTCGGCTCTGATTATGTTATGACCCCCTAGACTCCTATATATAGAAAGGAGGTCTTTTCATTTGTATCATCAAATAATTGTTCATTTATGTAATGTAAAGGAGGTTGCCCCCTCGAAGAGGCTGAATTCTAAGGTGTTGATATATCTTTTCTATATTTTTGTGAGTTGGTTTCATAACAGGTAGTTACAGAGGGAAGTAATGACATGGAAAAGAAGCATTTCAAAAAACCTCCGGACAAGGTATCAGAGGCAAGAAGTAAGGGAACATTGGGAAGAAACAGACTTCAGGATTAGGAAGGGGATCAACAGGATACAAGTAAGGAAAAGGAGAATGGAGGTAGCAATGAAAAATCTACTTCCATAAAGCCTACTTGGGTCTGCAAACCCAAGTTGAGCATTATTCCCAGGGCCATATTGAGCAATCCAGCGATACAAGCACAAAGGGATCATATGAAGGAACATGCGATCATATGTAAATTCATGGGGTTATGGCCAACGAAGAGGGTGTTACATGTCTGGATAAGGAGCCATTGGAAGCCAAAGGGGGAAATACACCTACATATAGATTCTAAGGGCTTCTTCACAGTGGTGTTCACAAGCCTAGAGGACAAAGATAGAGTGTTCAAAAGGGGGCCATATTTCTATGCTATGGTAGGACTCTACATGCAGCCATGGATGATGAACTTTTTCACGAAACGTGAGACATTCACATCGGTACCAGTATCGATCAGACTATACTCTCTTCCTCTAGCTTATTGGCTACCAAAATCTCTGAAAGTAATAGGAAACAAGTTGGGGCATTTTCTAAAGATCTCAGAGGCAACTCTGAGAGGAAAATATACATCCTTTGCCCAAATATGTGCAGAAATGGACTTATGTAGAGGCCTTCCAAAAGCAGTAAGTTTAGAAGTGTATGATGCAGAATGGGTGCAGACTGTGGACTATGAGCACATCCCATTTAGGTGCCGCAAATACCATGAACATGGGCATCTATTCAGAGATTTCCTAATAATCAATATGGAAGGTAATGGGAAAACTATTGTGGGTAGAAATCAAAAGGGTTTCACCAGGGTTGGGGGAAAAGGGAGAGGTGGTAAATTTCCACAAAAGAAGATAAATGAGGACAAACATACAAGACACAATAGCTTCAAGATCCTAGAGGAAGAAGAGGGGAACAAGGATATAATCCAGGACATGGAGCACATAACTGAGGAGCAGGAAAAGGTAGCTAACATGGAGGATACCATAGTAAACAACTAGCAAAAGGATTATCTACCAAGTTGCATGGAGATCAATAGGGACCATGAGATGATTCCAAGTGAAGCAGGAATGGAGGACCGTGAACTACAGGATATTCTAGATAGGGAAAATATAGATCTAGAGAAATTTCTGGAACAAGGGAAGAACATAGGAGTGGAATCCCTGCCAAAAGAGGATTATGACAGAGTACAACAGCTCTTTCTATGGAGATCACAATCGAAGGGAGCTGGAGTCAAAAGAAGTCATGAAATCTAGGAGCCCAATGGGGTCAAAATGATTGAGAATATACAGACACGATCTCCAAAGAACTCAGGCAGGAAAAGAGGAAGAAAAAGACAGAATGAGCGATTGAATGAATGTGGAAAATTGTTGATCAACTCAAGTAAGATGAAAGATATCACCAGTTATTCCTTTACTAACTTTTCTTAATGAAGCTCACAACATAGAATATTAGAGCCATAGGAAATAGAACGAAACAAAGAAATCTCAGTAACAGAATGAAAGAAGAAAAACCAAATATGGCCTTTATTCAAGAGACAAATTGTTCGATAGATAAGATAAGAGAAATTCATACTAAGTGGTTAATAAAGTATGAGTATCTAGAGGTTAAGGAAAATAACTTGGCGGAGGGAGGGGGTTCTCACATTGTGGGATCCACAGAAATTTGGAATCTTGGATGCTAAAGCATCCAGGAACTATCTTTCGGTGATATGCCAACCTGTAGGTGATAAGGAGATATACATGATCACAAACATTTATGGACCTCAAAAGCAAGCAAAAAAACTCAAGCTTCTCATCTCCCTGGAGGATCTAAGAGCAAGACATCCCAATACACCTTGGATTGATGTAGGAGATTTCAACATGATAAGATCCCTTTCAGAGAAAAAAGGAGGTATTAGATAGCTAGGCAAAGACTCCATGGCCTTCCAAAACTTCATTATGAACATGGGGCTAGTGGAAACTGAAACAATAAATGGAACATTCACATGGAACAACAAGAGGGGAGGAGCTTCTCAAGTTGCTTCCAAACTTGATAGATTTATTATTTTAGAGGACATCCTTCTCATAGGCCCTACCATGACAGCGTCCATTCTGCCCTTTGCAGGATCAGACCATTGGCATGTACAGCTGGAAGCCACCTTTATGGGCACGCTGAGAAATAGACCTTTCAGGTTTGAAAATGCCTAGATTTCTCACCCTAAATTCACCAGCAACATTGATAAATGGTGGAGAGAGGATTTGAACATTCAAGGCACCAAAATGTCCATGCTCCAATAGAAAATTAAACATATCAAATCCAGACTTAAAGTTTGGAACTGTTAAACTGACATGGTTAATGAGAAATAGATAGGAAAACAATAGGAAAGATAAATCATTCAGTACGTTTTTATTAACAATTAGATATACATTTATAGTACATTTGGTGACCGTTGAGATTCACATCCCAAGGTCCCTTGGACTGCTTAGTCAGTTCGGCTTCCACACTAACCCTTTAGGATTAGGTGTCCAACATTCCCCCCCTTAATCCGAAGGGTTATGTATGAGTCCAAGAAAAGAGCTGTAATACAAAATGTGCAATAATGCATGGCAGCACTAGGCTGAATGTGCTCTATGAAATGTTGGTAAAAAAGGGCGATGGTTTAAGGATAGCCACCAACACTGGAACGCTTAGTGCAGTTCCCGGAACTCTTCCAAAACTGGCAAGAAGCTGTAAGTCTTCTGCTAGAGGAAGTGATCCTATTGTTTTAAAGAGGGAAACCTTCAACCGTAAAAGGGAGGACTCACCCCACATAAAAGGTAAAACTTCAACCTGTAAAAGGGAAGTCTCAACCTGTGATGGTTTAAGGATGACCAACAACTCTGGAATGCTTATGCAATTCTTGGAACTCTTCCAAAGCTGGCAAGAAGCTGTAGTCTTCTGCTAGAGGAAGTGTTCTCAATTTTGTCTCCGGAACTCTTCCAAACCGGAAAGAAGCTATAAGTCTTCTGCTAGAGGAAGTGTCCCACATCGCCAACTGAAGGCATGTTCAGGCATCTTTGTCTCTGGCTACAACTCTGAAGCTAGTGTGATAGGTTGTGGCTCAGGCTCGCTTGATGTGGCTTTGAATCTTGTAGATGACCATCATTTCCCCCCCTGTCAGATACAAGGTGAGAAGATGAAGAAAACTCAACTGCAAGAATTTTCAATATTCTAGAACAAGTTCTGACATGTGTTTGAAATATCTTCTTAGCTGTTGATGCCCATTGCCAAGAAGCGATCCATCCTAGATGAATCTTTGTTCTTGCAGGTCGTTTGTTGTTGAAGCATCTGTTTGAAGAATGGGTGGTTTTATGACAGTGCTTACATGGATGAAGATCAAAACAATGATCTTTCAAATGGTCAACTCGATCACAGTGTTGGCATTTCACGATCTGTTGTTGTTGTTGTTGCTGTGGAAGAGGAGCAGAGTCTGGAACAGCTGTAGCTGAACTGTCATGAGGAGCAGGTGAACTATCATAAATGAAACCAGACTCTGAAACTGAATCGGCTTGGCATAGTCTGGAATATGAAAGGACAAGTCCTTGTCATATCCAAGACCGGTTCTGTGCTTGTTGTGGACAAGCTGTTCCCAAGGTCTGATGATGGGCTTGGGAAGTGCAGATTTAACTTCTGCATCTGCATGTAACCTTGCTGCTTTGTTTGAATGAATAGGAACATTATTGACTTGCTGTTTATGGGAGTCTGTTTCAATCTTCTGAACAGAAACAGGTTCAGAAAGATGACTCCATTGCTGTAGTTCTTCTTGCTGTAGCTGAGATTCAAGCTGCAAAAAATTGATCTTTTCCTGTGCATTTTGTAGACAGACTTGAATGTCTGTGAGAGAAACTTTGCTGACTTTTAATGTATCATGAGTAGTAGACAATATCAGAGTTTTGAGGAACTCTAATACTTCATTGATTCTGGCCATTTTTTCTTCAATGTCAGAATTACACCTTAAAAATTGATCACAACTACTACTCAATGCAGAAAAGTAATACCCCTTCACAGTACACAGCAATATGCTTTATAAATGTGCAGCAAATGATCAGTGTGCAACCAGCGAGCACGAAAATAAGAGTTCACTCATGATCAGTACTATGTTCTGACAATACAACCAACTAATCTTTTCTTCACAAAAGATTATTTTTATTTGTCAAAACAATCACAGCCTTTATGCAACCCACCAAACTCTTATGCAACAGAGGAATCAAGAAATCAATGCACTATAATGAGTTTTAAATACAATGCCACACTGGGGCAGTAACAAGTGCAAACTTGCTTGGATCCTTCAAAGAGGTTAGAGCCCAACACATATTCATTCGATTCCTAAATCTGTTATGACCCTATAACTATGAAAAATACCACTCTCCTTTTTTTCAATACACATACCAATTCAACATTGTGTATTAAGCATATACTAACATGTATTAAGTGCATTAGAATCCTCAAATATGAACCAATGTATAGGGATCTTACTGCTTCAACAAATTTGAATGGGGCATTTTGAATGGAGCCACATGAAGACTAGACTTATGCAAAGCATAAACCAACTCGCACAACCTTCAAAAACAACATTGTTACCGGCCAACGAACTGTATTAGTTCACCAACGATTTGCATGTCATTTGGAGCGAGCATATATGGTCTTCAACTTCAGAAAGACTCAACACACAAACTTGTACCATACGGTTTTCACTTTATCCCAATTGTATGTAGCGCTAAAACTAACAGTGGTTGATTTACGCCTTTTGAGCAATATCGTCCATGTTGGGTTGCTTCAAAGTTTCATTTGAGTTTGTCATGCACAGGTAGCAAGTGATATCATCCTCATTAAAGAATGTCTATCCAGCAAACTGTCACGGGCACACATACACAGGTAGCAAGTGATATCATCCTCATTAAAGACTGTCTATCTAGCAAACTGTCACGGGCACACATACACAGGTAGCAAGTGATATCATCCTCATTAAAGACTGTCTATTCCGCAAACTGTCTATCCAGCAAAATGTCTATACACACATAGAGATTCGATGGGCACGTGAATCTATCCAGCAAACTGTTGGATATAAATCAAATTAATCTGCAACAAAACTTTGATTTAAAATGATCATTCAGACGAAGCGCCTTCTACGAGTCAGTTGCGTTCAGTGAGGAGCTGAATTCAGTGTCCAATGAAGGAGCAAAAAGGCAAAGAAGAGAAATATTTCCAAGAAATGGTCCGTGGCCTTCGAAGCTATCATGTTAACTACACATCACATCTGGTCGTGGCATCACCATACACACCCCGTAGCATCATCGAAAAATGCAGTGAATCGTTGTCTGCAACCTTGTCACACTGTGCAGTGTATCAATTAAAGGTGGCCCAGTGCCAATATGGGAGACGAAAAGGGAAAAAGGGTTTGCCTCTACCAGCGAGAGGCGCACTTATTCAGGACCTTATCTACTTCTAGAGGTTGAAACCCAATGTGACCAACATAGAGTGTCGAATTCCAGATATTATCATTTTTCTCATGACTGCATGTGTGAGGCAGTGGATGACGCATTACTCTGCTATGAATTTTGGAACCAACATCCACTTAAGAGATCTGAATATTCTGACATTCAGTTGCCTCGAAGCTTTCAGAAATGGAGAAAACAACGCATAGCACACGAAGAGTAATAAGAACCCAGCAAGAAGGCGGAATCAAGGGCTCACCGCCGCCTCTGTTCAAAGAATCTCAGACATTCTGCCTCCACCAAACATTCATGTGACTATATGTAACAACGACTACTCATATGGCGCATAGCATCAGGAGCATTGGCAAACTGCCATGTTTGCATCCTTTGCTTGACAACCTCTGTTGGCACTCGAACAAGAGAAGTTGTTGCACCTCCAGCAGCACCTGCTAACAAATGACCAACAGCGTTATAATTATCCGGAAAAATCTCTAACAATTTTTATTTTTATTTTTTTTACCGGTTCATAAACCCCAACAAATATCGCTGGCCCCCACATGGGAAATGCTGCCTTCAGAGGTCGCTGTCTGGAGCTCGGGCTGCGAATTTTGCGTGTTGTGAGCATTCATAACCTGGGACCTGTGCGCAGAATTACCAAGCCTGAAATAACGTTACGATTTCCATATTCTCCTCGAAAACACAGATTTTACTCTTCGTTTTCACAAGAGGGCATTACAAATTCAAACGCACAGCATTTGCAATGAAGGCATTCGACTGTTATGGAAAGCGTTACCGAGTTAATATTATTCAACAGGAATTCAACTGTACATGGTCTGACTGTTCAGTACCCTGTCAGGACAGCCAGTAACGCAGGTGAGAATAATCATGAATTGTCAGGTAGCGTTTAATTGTCAGGCAACATTTTTCAGTTATGGCAGAGACAGTGCAGCGCTGGAAGGACAGAGGGAGAGCAGCGGTGGAAGGACAGAGGCGGTGGTCAGAACAATTGATCAGGGAATAACAGGCCACACATCATGGCTCTGATACCATGTTAAACTGACATGGTTAACGAGAAACAGATAGGAAAACAATAGGAAAGATAAATCATTCAGTACGTTTTTATTAACAATTAGATATACATTTATAGTACATTTGGTGACCGTTGAGATTCACATCCCAAGGTCCCTTGGACTGCTTAGTCAGTTCGGCTTCCACACTAACCCTTTAGGATTAGGTGTCCAACAGGAACAAAAAGGAATTTGGCAATATCTTCAAAGCCAAAAGAAATGCTGAGTAGAAGCTCTAGGAGATCAATCAGATCAACATCACGGATGGCTTCACCGAAGAGCGACAAAAGCTAACTGACTCTTTGCAAGAAGAATGGGAAGATCAATGATTGCAAGAGGAAATTTTCTGGAGGAAAAAATCAAGGATACAATGGATTAGAGAGGGAGAAAGAAATACAAAATTCTTTCATAAATCCGCCATGGCTCATAGGGCACACAATAGAATCACAAAGATCAAAGATTCTCAAGGGATTGAGCTTGTCTCTCACAATGATATGGAATTAGTCCTTGTACAAAACTTCATCAATATTGCAAAGGAGCCACTGGAGGATAGATCCAGGTTCATTGACAATTTCACTCAGTATATCCCTTAGATGGTCACTAGAGAGGACAACCACAATCTTAATAGGCCAGTGTCGAAAGAGGAGGTCAGTGAAGTGATTAATGAAATGAGAAATGGAAAAGCACCAGGCTCGGATGGATTCAATGTTGACTTCTTCAAGGCTTGCTGGGAAACAATCAAACAGGATATCCTCAAGGTTGTGGAAGACTCTAAGAAAATCCAAAAAGGTTCTAAAGGCTCTTAATTCTTCCTTCATATCTTTGATCCCAAAACAGGAGAATGCATGACTTTGGATGGTTTTCGACCCATAGCTTTATGTAATGTGGTGTATAAAATTATTTCCAAAGTGATAGCCAATAGAATCAAGCCCCTTGTACCATCTCTAATCTCGGAGGAGAAAACAGGCTATGTGGAAGGAGGACAAATCCTCAACAATATCATCCAAGCTCATGAGGTGGTACACTCTCTCAAAAGAAACAAACAAGCTGGTATGATCATTCAGTTGGACCTAGCTAAAGCCTATGATAAGCTAAGTTGGTCTTACATAAGAGAAATTCTAAGAGCCTATGGCTTTGACCAAAATTGGATAAGATGGGTTATGGCACTAGTCACCATGACCAGTATTTCCATACTACTTAATGGAGCTCCATCAAGAACCTTCACACCCTCCAAAGGACTTATACAGGGAGATCCGCTCTCACCATTCCTCTTAGTTCTCATGATGGAAGGGCTAGGTAGGGCGATCAAAATGGGAGATGCTGAAGGATGAATCCAGGGTATCAAACTCACCTTGGATGGAGCGGAAAACACACATCAACAATTTGTGGATGATACATTGTTGCAAGGCATACCCACAGTCAGGGAAGCCATAGCAATCAGAAACATCTTAAATGACTTTTCTATGGTAGAAGGCATAAAGGTAAGCCTCAACAATTCCAAAGTCTTTTTCTTTAACACTAATATTGTTATTCAGAGAAAAATTACGAAAATTCTTGGGTATCAAAGGGAACAACTTCCTTCCAAATATCTTGGCATACCTCTTACTAACAAACCTCTAAGCAAGAAAGTGTGGGAGCCAATATTAAACAAACTTCAGGACAAGGTTAGAAAATGGACATGCAGGTCACTAAATTTGGTAGGATGCCTTGTGCTCACATAGGCGGTCTTGTAGGCCATTGCCATTTTCATGTTTTCAGCTCTTCCTGCTCCTCAAGGCATTAAGCAGCAGATAAGGAGCATACAAAGGGACTTTCTATGGGGCAGAGGGGAAGAGAAAAATAAGTGGGCTTTAGTAGTCTGCGAAAAGATTTGCAAGCCCAAAATCCATGGTGGCTTGGGGCTTCATGATCCTGAGACCCTCAGCAGAGTTTTGGGAGCCAAACTTTCGTGGAGATGAATCAAGGAGTCGACTGCTCCCTGGGCTAAGCTTTGGAAACAAAAATATGCCAAGAAATGGCAGGAGAAGGATCACATTATAATGTCAGGGAAAATCAAGGGCTCCCACATTTGGAACCTTGCCTGGGAAAATAAAAGTATTGTTCAGCAACATTATTTCTAGGAAATCCGAGCAGGGAACCCAGCTCGATTTTGGGAGGACAACTGGCAACAGGAACCCAAAATTTATAAGGATGAATTAGTAGCTCTCAAGAGTGACACAGATAAAAAAGGTCTACTTTTGGTAAAAGACTTCTGGGACTAGGAAAGGAATAATGGAAAATGGAGGAATTGGAAGGATCTAGGATACAATTATGAGAGTCTTCTAAAGGCCTAGGCAAACGCTCTCACCTAGGATCTAGAGCATAGAAGGATTTTGGTTTACTCCTCACCTGACCAATTAAGATGAGGAAAAAACGATGAAGGTAACTTTAACCTCAAAGAGGCTAAACAAGAAGTTATAAGATTTAACTATCTGAATCTTGATCAAGTCTGGAAGAAACTATGGCAGAGCCCCCATTGGATGAAAATAAAGTTATTCATATGGCTAGTGCATCAAAGGAAGATCTTAAATTGGGAGAATCTCTTAAAGAAAGGCTTCATTGGTCCTTCCAAAATTTACCTCTATGGCTTAAATGAGGAGATGATGGAACACCTTCTCAACCTTCATCCTTTCACATCCAATGTGTGGGACTGGATGGCCTCGATCTTTTGACAAACTGATAGGGAAAAACTCAGCATATCCAACACCTTGAAGAACTGGAGGAAGAACTTCTCTGGGAATGATATTATTAAAAAATCCTAGATTCTAGTTCCAGACTTTTTTATCTGGAATGTTTGGAAAGAGCGCAACAGTCGGATCTTCAAAAACAAAACAAGAAAGCCCCAACACATAATTGACCAAATTCTAAGGTAGCTCAAAGATACAGTAAGAGGCTTGTTGAGGAAAGTTCCTAAGGATCCTCCTCTACTCCAAGAGGTGAGTATTATACTTCATTTGGGTCTCCAGTCCATATTTCCATAGGGAATAATAAAGAGAGTGAGCCAAACAGATACAGATGTTAACATTTGGAAGCCTCCTCCTTATGGTTTCTTGAAGGTTAATATAGATGGGGCATCTAAGGGCAACCCAAGATTAGCTGGCTTTGGGGGTTCCATAAGAGATGATCAGGGGAAAATAAAGAAGATCTTCCATGGCCACTTGGGGAAGGCTACTAATAACATGGCAAAGCTCATGGAATTAGAGCAATGCTTGGAAATCCTGGTGGATTCAAATTCACATAATGTTATCATTGAAGCAGAATTAGAATTGATCATTGAAGCGACCAAGAAAATATGCAATGGAACTTATCCAGATAAAGTGTCGAAGAATTAGAAGCTTTTGCAGGTCTTTCATCGAATCTACTCCCACCTGCAAACCTAAAAACTGTTAGATTTTTCCATGTGAAAAGGAAAGCTAACATGTTAGCAGATCGTTTGGCGAACAAAGGAGTCACCAATAGGGACAGGGATTCTCGACATGCTTGGGATTTGTTACCTCCAGGAAAACTGTGGGAGGACTATCTCTGCCAGGCGAACATAGATATGGAGCTATGGATTAACAAGATGGATCGAAGGGGTTCAGGAGACAGGTGGGAGGATGGAGATCCCTAAACCGTCTACCCTTTTTTATTTTGGCTGCAATCCAAAGCTCTATTTTCTTTCGGTTGGGTGGTGAAAGGACTGAATTGGGAAGTACCACAAGTTTGGTCATCCATTTTTATATTGCTTAAGTGGTGATTGATAGAGAATATGGGAGGAAGGCTCAAGAACTGCCTGCCCAACTAGATTAAGGGTTTCCTCTTGGCGAAAAGAGTGTGCATGCTTTTCCGCAAGACGAGCAATTCAAAAACCACAAGTGGTATATCAGGCAGGGTCCAAGCGGTTTCTGTTTTTTTAAGGTTGGCCCCCGATTCCACTCTTCGTGTGACACGTTGCAATGAGGAGGTGAGAGAAAACTGCCCTCATCGGGCGGTTAGCCCTCACACTACTTGTCTGCCCAATATCTATGAAGACCGTCGGATCCAAGTCGGATGATCAATGGTGGAGATTTTTTCGTGTTAGTTGGTTTGGTGTTTTGGACCCAAAAGAGTTTAGAAAACTAGGCTTTAAGTTTTCGTCAAGTATATAAGAAAGTTTTATGTGTGGCTTGCTGTTGGCATTCTTGTGGACCCTCAGAGAGTCATTTGTGGTATTTTGTGAACCTTGGCTCTATGGAACTTTCTTCCATGGAGTTCAAGGTTCATTTGGTGCACGTCAGTATGACAAGATGGACGATTGCTTGCCTTTTGCCCAAGGTGCTTGGCTAGATCTCACCGATCTTCTTGTTCAGGCTTATCATGGTTTTGGGTGCATGGTTCAGATATTGCCTACCTTGCTGTCTATTGAACTCTCACAAAGCAGGTGTGCCTACATGTAAATTATGTACTATTGGATAGATTAATAGAAGGTCCTACTCTTACTTGACCAAAAAAAAAAACTCATGCATGTTAGTTCAGTCAGAGACCCAGTTTAGATCGGATGATGGGACAATGTACTATCAATTGCAAGAATATTCCCTGAAGGATATCTCTTGCGTGCAGAAGGAATTCATTCCTTGGAGATTGCACAGTTACTTTTGAGTTTGATGAGTGTGTGATGAGGCAAATTCACACAGGTGGCAGCATTGGACCCCAAGAGAAACTGCACAAGGAAATAGGAGGCTTGGAGGGATGAGGGAAGGCATATGTTGTGTCTATTCAGTCTGTTAGTTGTATTGTTGGATTGTATTGAGAGTAGGATAGCTTGTGAGCTAATGCTTTGTGTAATCTGGACATATTTCCACTTGTATGATAATATAGAGATCAAAGTTTTTAGCTAAGGCTTTCCCTAGAGTATTCTTCTGTGTTCATGTGTGATTGCTTTCTCATTCTCAGTTATATGTGTTCTATTTGATCTTCCTCAAAATCGATTAAGCTTTCGCAAGTTTGTTGTAGAAGTAGATATTGTATTTTACTTTAGTATATTGCATAATCTGTTGATCTACAGTGGGAATTTCTACATTATGAATTCATTTATTAGATTTGTTGAAAATAGAGACTAGAAATTTTAAAAATAACATCTAGAAATTCTAATTTAATTTGTCCTTGAATTAAATTTGGAATTAAATTGTAATTCTATTCTCATAGCAACTTGTAATAGTTAAATAAGTTAAGTTGACTTAGTTGGCGCAGTAAATTCAAGTCGGAAGTCTATCTAGAGTCATGTAGAGTGATCCCTAAATTTTAGGGGCCCAAGTTGAGTTCTTATTGAGTTGTAATTATTTAATTTAGTCTAACTGAGTTATAGTCAGTTAAACTAGTTCTAACTGCTAGAGGAACTAGTAGAGGTCTACTATTTGAGTAGTGCACTAGTGCATCACCAGTACCACACCAGTTAATTGAAGATTCACTCATAAATAGCTCATGCATTTTAGTTCAAAGGAAGACCCAGTTGAGATTAGAGTTTAGGGGCAGTGTACTATCAATTGTATAATTTTTCGAGTTGTACATGGATGCAATCAGTTGAGGACCTATGTTTGTATTGCAAAGTTATGGAGAGAAAATTTCCACACTAAATAGAGGCTAATTACCTTAGGGATTGCACAAGGAAGTAGGGGCATGGAAGGCTAGTGAATTGTCTAAGTGTTGGCCCGAGTCAGCCTAGGAAGTAGAGGGATAGATTGTACTTGTGTAGAAATTGTTCAGGACACACAAGCATTGTATTTTCTTCTCAAATATTCTATTTAAAGCAATATAGATAGTTAGGGTTTTGAGTAGTTTCTTTCCCCAAAGAAATATTGTTTTATGTGTGATTAATATTCTTCCTTTTCTGTTTATTGTTTTCATCGATCCATTTTAGTTTCTACTGAAGATTGAGTAGATTATTGTCTTGCATTTTAGAATATCACATAAGCTATTGAATCTACAGTAAAAATCTACATGGTATTAGAGCAAGATTTTTTTGGGCGGTGAGTTTACAGAGCAGAGATGAAATTTTTTGTTGAAAAGTTTCAAAACCAAATAGCTAATATGGATTCCTTGCGAAAAAATACCCAAATTCAAAAAACAAATCAGCTGAATCATGTAGGTTTCAACCCCGTACAGAATTTACCTGCATATGAATTCTAAGAACAGAAAATAAACAATACGAGAGCATAACACATAAAACACATATATACAGATATTTTCCCCTAGATCCCAAAACAGGGACTACCATCTTGATTTTTCATTATGTTCCTTTCATATGTTACAACGCATATATATACATGCCGAAGCATCTAATACCATGGACGAAAACCATCGCGCCCAAAACCATGGTCGAAAACCATGCACAAAACCATAGGTAGGTTCGCCCACCTAATATAGGGTCCAAAAGAATTTTCCCTAGGATGCTACCCCAAACCCTGTAGAGGGGAGCTACTGCACCCCCCCCCCCCCTCTTTCAAACCCCCTGTGCCCCGTGTGCAATCAGTGCAACAATGGGGGGTCGACGCCCCCACCCCCCCTCCCTTCTAACCCCCCAATTAACTAAGGGTGCAGTCCCTGGAAGAAATATAACACACCAACATTCTCCCACTGTTTGTTTTCTTTCCACAGGAGGCCAATGAGAGCTTAGTCATGTTATTCAACCCTAACACTCCATTGTTTTCTACACCAAGAGACTTTCAAGATCACAGATTTTGTCAATGCATCTACAGTATTCTTCAAAGTGTCCACCTTTACCAGCAACACCTTTTTGTCTTCTATCATATCCCTCACAAAGTGATATTGAACATCAATGTGCTTTATCTTTGAATGGTAAGTAGGGATCTTTGCCAAGAAAATTACACATTGGCTATCACAGTCTATCCTTAAAGCTCCCTTTACTAACCCCATACTTGAACACAATATCTACAACCAAACTACTTCCTTTCTTGCATAAGTGGCTGGCATGTATTCTGCCACTATAGTTGATAGTGCCACTATATATTATTTCTTACTCATCCAACTGAGTGCACCTCCAAATAGGTTAAACACATACCCACTTGTAGATATTCTCTGATCCAGATCTCCAACCCAGTCTGCATCAACAAAGCCACAAGTATCCAAAACTCTATCCAATCCTGGTCTTCCTTGGTAGCACACACCATAATCACTAGTGCCACACAAATACCTGAAAACTTGCTTCACTATTGTCCAATGCTCCTTTCCTCGTTTTGACATAAACCTGCTCAATACTCCCACCGCATGTGCAATGTCTGGTATAGTACAGACCATCGCATACATCAAGCTACCGACTACACTTGCATATGGAACACGGGACATGTCCTCTTCCTCTTCTTGTGTCTTGGAACATTGTTCAGCAGATAACTTTACACCAACAGGAATAGGAACCTTCACCAGTTTACTATCCTGCATGTTAAACCTCTACAATATTGTGTCAACATAATTCCTCTGGTTTAACAAGAGCTTCCTCTTTTCCCGATCTCTTTTAATTTCCATGCCCAAAATATAGTTTTCAGCACCAATATCTTTCATGTCGAATTTGGAGGACAATTGGTCTTCAAATCCTAGATAATTTCTTTGTCATTTCCAACCAACAACATATCATCCACATACAAGACCAAATAAATAACACAGTAACCAATTAATTTAAAATACACACAGTGATCTGCTTTGCTTCTACTGAAGCCAAGTCCCCGTATAAATGTATCAAATTTCTGATACCGCATCCTTGGTGACTTTTTTAACCCATACAGAGACTTCTTTAACTGGCATACTAGTTCATTCTTACCCTTCACCGCAAATCCTTTAGGTTGCTTCATGTAGATCTCCTCTTGCAGATCCCCATGAAGAAATTTTGTCTTCACATCCATCTATTCTACCTCAAAATCAAAAGCAATAGCAACAGATAAAAATAATCTAATAGAAGCTACCTTGGAAACAAGAAAAAAATATCACCAAAATCAATTCTTGGCACCTGGGAATAACCTTTTGCTACCAATTGAGCTTTGTATTTCTCCACCTTTCCTTCTGCATTTGTCTTTTTCTTGAACAGCCATTTGCTGACAATGGGTTTCCTTCCATCCAACAACTCCACTAGATCCCAACCCTCATTTTTGTGCAAAGATGCCATTTCATCAACCATGGTCTCTTTCCAAAGTTTTCCATCCTCTGAATCTACTTCTTCCTTCATAGTTTTGGGATCATCATTAGTAATAGATAAAGAAAAATTTGAATAGAAAGCGGATGGACTATACCTTTCTAGCTTCCTTCCTTCTCGAACTGATCTTCTCACAACCAAAGTTTGAGGCTCTTCATCTTCTGATTCCTCTTATGCTGTAGAGTCTGATTCTTCCTCCTTTAGCTCAAACTCTATCTTCTCTGGTTCCTTTGATGGCACTTCACATTTAATAACATCCTTCACCTCCTTGAACACCACATCTCAGTTGTACACAACCTTCCTTGTTACTGGCTTCCAAAGTTTATAACCCTTTAAACCATCCTTATACCCAATAAAGATGCACTTTGCAAATTTACTATCCAACTTTGTTCTTTTCTCCTTTGGAACATGTACATATGCATCACATCCAAATACCCTTAGATGGAAAGAGAGGGTTTCTTACCAATCCATACCTCTTGTGGAGTCTTATCCTCCAACGCTGATGAAGGTGATCTGTTGACCATGTAACATGTTGTCTCCACTGCCTTTGCCCATAATTCCTGTCATAACCCGACACCATTGAGCATGCTTCTCACCCTTTCCATCAACGTCTTGTTCATTCTTTCTACAACTCCATTTTTCGAAGGTGTGTATGGATTAGTCTTATGTCATGCTATACCACACTTATTACAGAATTATTCAAATTCCTTATTGCAAAACTCTCCATTGTTATCTATCCTCATCACATTTATCTTCTTCTCTGTCTGGTTTTCCACCAGAGCCTTAAATTATTTAAACTTGTCAAAGACTTCAAATTTATTCTTGAGGAAATATATCCATGTATTCCTTGAGAAGTCATCTATAAATGATACATAGTACATAGACTTACCCAGTGATGGAACCTTCACAGGTCCAAACACATCACTGTGCACAATCTCTAATATCTGTTTCACCCTCTTACCACCAGAGGGGAAACTCACCTGATTTTGCTTCCCATATACACAATTTTCATAGAAATCAAAACCCAGAGAGCTATTAGGCATACCTTCTACCATACCTTTACCATGAAGTATTCGAAGGCCCTTATCTCCAATATGTCCGAGCCTTTGATGCCATAGCATGGTCTTTTATCCAGAGACCACTAGATTTTCTGCTCCACTTTTAGGAACCATAGAACTGTTACACCCATCAATAACAGTGCTACCTTGCAGCTTGTACAGAGTTCCAATCTAAACTCCCTGCATCAATACCAGTGCTCCCTGAACCATCTTGTAGGTATGTTTCTTGAATATTGTTTTTACACCTGCATCATCCAACTTTCTTATAGAAATCGGATTTCTAGCTAATGCACGAATATGTAGAACACCTGGAAGTGTTCTAATCCTCCCACCTTGCAACTTCAACTTAACTTTTCCACAACCAACAATTCTAGCCTTCCTGTCATCCCCCAAGAAGACATCAGCACCATCATATTTCTCATACTCATGGAACCACTCTCTATGGGGAGTGAAGTGAAAGGATGCACCTGAGTCAATCAACCATGCCTCATGATCTACATGTGTACTTGTAGAAGCCAAGTACACATCCCCACCTTCATCTGAGGTGGTTTTCACCTCTACAAAAGGAGCCTCATCAAATCCCTTTCCTTTGTCAGGAGCTTTAGATTTACAGTCCCTTTTGTAGTGGCCTTCCTTTCCACATTTTGAGCACACCTTTACAGGTTTTACTGAAGATTTAGATCTCCCACTCAATGAATTATTTTTGTTTCTATTCTAGGACTGTCCTCGTACAGACAAGCCATCACCATTCTGGCTCTCCATATTTTTTTGTCTCATCTCCTTCGTCAGCAAGGACGAGACTATTTCATCAAACTTCAAGGTAGTTGCATTACTACCTATTACAATAACTAGACTATCCCACGAATCTGGTAGAGAGCATAATAAACTGATGCACTTATATTCATCTGAAATTTTAATATCAACAGATTATAATTGACTTACCACAGTATTAAATGTGTTCTGATGCTTTGTCACCGAGTCTCCATCTTTCATCCTTAGGTTATACAACTTTTTCCGTAGGAACATTTTATTCACTAAAGACTTAGATTGATACAAAGTCCCTAACTTGTCCCATAAAGCCTTTATCGTAGCTTCCCCTAATACATTCAGCAATACTGAATCTGAGACACATAATCGTGTCGTGCTCCTTGCCTTTTGATCCAACTTCTTCCATTTCATCGGACACTCTCGTTGTTTAGTACCCATATCTACTGTGATCCACTGATCTTTTTCCACCAACAAATCCTCCATCTTGAGTTTCCAAAAAACTCTAACCATTAAATTTCTCGATCTCTATCTTTCCACTGCTCGCCATCTTCTTTCACCATGAGAATCAATCCCGCAGATCTCCCACTGAACAGGGTCTACCACAGGCCTGAGCGAAACCCCTCAGCAATAAAGGCATCCCCTTGAAGCCAAAACACCTCTGATACCAAATGTATGTTTTAACCTCGTACAGAAATTACCTATATACAAATTCTAAGAACAGAAAATAAACACTGCGAGAGAATAACACATAAAACAAATATACACAGATATTTTCCCTTGGATCCCAAAATCAAGACTACGAGCTTGATTTTCCATTATGTTCCTTTCATATGTTACAATACATATATATACATGCCAAAGCATCCAGTACCATGGACCGGAAACCATTGCGCCCAAAACCATGTGCGAAAACCATGCACAAAACCATAAGTAGGTTCACCCACCTAATATAGCGTCCAAAAAAAAATTCCCTGGGGCGCTACCCTAGACCTCGTAAAGGGGGGCTGCCCACCCCCCTCAAACCCCTTGTGACCCCCCCACTGCGCAATTGGCACAACGAAGGGGGGGCTTGGCCCCCCCCTCTAACCCCCCAGTAACTAGGGGTGCTAGTCATGGAAAGAATATAACACAACCCAACAAATCAGAGTTTGGATGAGAGAGATATCCCCAATTTAAATAAACTATTTTTTCAGAAAATTTTGTGACAACGAGATAGATGAAACATATTGGTGTGCAAGTGAAGAACTTGTATGCACTTGAGATACAAGATGTATGCAAAGCCTTGAGGAGCAAGGCAAATGTTAGAGACTTGGTGGTTGAGAGGGAGCATGAATTACCTCTCAAAATGCAGCCCCAGAAGAAGCCTCAGAAGTAGCCTCAGAAAGGTTTGGAGTAGCCACAATTGGAGAAGTAGAGAGGAGACCGAGTGGAGACATCCACTCAAGTAGAGACCTCTAGTAGGGGGGAATTTCGATCCAAGTGGGAAGAGGAAGAACTTGCAACCATACCTATAGGTGAGAGGTAGGGCAATATGAAGTATTAGTCCTAAGAGTGCAAAAATTTGGGCAGGCTCCATTGAGAGGTTTTGTCTCATGGATCATTACCTTGCTATGGGAGCTCATGGTACATAGTATCAGGATGGATCAGTGGAGATTGATGCAGTCAGATATTAGAGTGACAGAGGCAGAGGCTAGCAAAAATCAGATACTAGGGAGTGCAAAGTAGAGTTGATAGCAATGTAGATGGCACAGAGGCAGAGTTAGAAGAAGCGTAGAGTTTTCATTCGACATAGGAAAAGCTAGTAGTAGTCAGAGACTCTACTGATAGATGTATCAGACTAATTCAGTTTGGATTTTTTTTGTATTTATTTATTTATTTATTATTTTATTTATTTTTTTATTTTTTTATTTTTAGAAGTTTGTAGTAGCAAAAACACTAGAGATCATTTTTGCATGCAAAACATTCCAAAAGTACCAGATTGGGATAGAGTTGAATTCCTTTCTTGTTGAGAGGGGGTGTTGAAAATAACAACAACAAATATAAAAAAAATCTAGAAATTCTAATTTAATTTGTCCTTGAATTAAATTGGGAATTAAATTGTAATTCTATTCTCATAGAAACTTGCAATAGTTAACTAAGTTAGGTTGACTTATTTGGCTTAGTAAGTTCGATTTGGAAGTCTATCTAGAGTCATGTAGAGTGATCCCTAAATTTTAGGGACCTAGGATGAGTTCTTATTGAGTTGTAATTATTTAATTCAGTTTAATTGAGTTATAGTTAGTTAAACTAGCTCTAACTATTGGACGAACTAGCGGTGGAGTGGTGCATGAGTACCACACCAGTTAAATGAAGATTCACTCATAAATAACTCATACATGTCAATTCAATGGAAGACCTAGTTGAGATTAGAGTTCGGGGACAATGTACTATTAGTTGTATAATTTTCTGAGTTGTACATATGGTGCATGCAATCAGTTGAGGACCTATGTTTGGCTTGGACAGTTATGCAGAGTGAATTTCCACATTAAATAAAGGCTAATTCCCTTAGGGATTGCGCAAGGAATTAAGGTCTTGGAAGGCTAGTAAATTGTCTAGGTGTTGTCCAGATTTAGCCTAGGAAGAAGAGAGATAAATTGTACTTGTGTAGGAATTGTTCAGGAATTGTAGCACTATATTTTATTCTCAAATCTTCTGGTTAATGCAATATAGATAGTCGGGGTTTTGAGCAGTTTCTTTCCAAATGGAAATATTGTGTTATGTGTGATTGATATTCCTCCTTTTCTTATTATTGTTTTCATTAATCAATTTTGGTTTTCTCTAAAGAGTAGAGTAGATTATTGTCTTTTGTTTTAGCATATCACATAAGTTGTTGAATCTACAGTAAAAATCTAAAATATTTTGTTATAAATCAAATAAAAAGGAATAATTCAATCTTGTCATGATGTATATCTATCTAATACCTTTCCATCGATATATTGCATGACTAATTTTGACCTCTAATTGTTGAGAAAAAACTTTCACAAAATCATAACTAGTTTTAAGTTTTTGTGTTGGGAAACAAAATAGAATTTTGATATTCCAATCCATATATTAAATTCTTACGTTTCTAATAACATATTATTTTCCCCATTTCTATATTATCTGACTCATTTTCATTGTAACAATTCTTGAAACTAGTATTGAGGGTGTGATTTAGGAAGCATGCTTTAGTTTCTAAGAAAGTGAATCAATAGTTGGTGTCATTAAATCGAAATTTTTACTACACATTATGAAATTACACATTAATAGATTTCGTATGATAATATTTATCCTCATTCTTACATCATATAACTAAATGTAAACCTTTCAAAATTAAATCATTAATAGTGACCACTAGAAAACTGACATTTAGCACCAAATCTTCCCAGTTAAAATTGAGGGCCTTGTTGGTGTCAAAATATATTTCTAGTTGTGGAGTTAGAAAATTCCCACTAAGACATTTAATAGTATGTTCCATGTCTTTCTATGGTCCTAGTCCTACCTCAAACTTCTTTAGCCAATTTGAGTGAGAAAATGTTAGATGCATTTAACATTGGTACATACTCCAAGGAAAAATAAGAACTATTAAAATTAAAAAGAAATTTTTCAAAAGTAAAAAGAAAATAAAAAATTATAGTAAATTGTAGATAAAATGCTCTTTGTTCCCATGAAAAAATAAAATAAAAAATCAAGAAAAACAAAAGGTTCTCTTCTCCTCCAAAATCCCCATTTGCTCATTGGTTATCTAGAGAATGGAGCCTTAGTTTTCTAGTCAAAAGCCTCCATATAATTATCATTTTTAGCAAGTCCCCTCGAACAATAATCATAGTTTCCCCATAACTAGTTTAGGTTAGGTTCATGTTGGTTCTTGGTTTCACAATCCTGGTGTGAAAATTGTTATGTGGGATGAGTTCATTGATCACATTAGTTTCTCAGTGCAGGTATGGGTTTTGTGAAATATTCAAAGGGGAAGAAGAGGAGAGGGGATCCATTTATTTACTGACATCCCTCCTTTAAGTATTATGGCATAACTATGGTGGATTGAGGATATGCACAAGCCAATGGAACTATCCACTCAATTACTATGGATGCCCAAGCTCTAAGCCTCAATCATTGCACATACCTCTCTCTAAAAGTCTCATGATTTATTCCCTATGCCCATGATCCATTATAGCATGCTACAATATCCATGGTGCATCTCCTCTTTCATGCACCTCACTAGGTGCATGGCTTGATTCTATACACCTATGGATAGCTCCACTTTCCCTTCACAATTGTTACATGCCCAAATTAGTATTGCATATCCCTTAATAACACTATATCACTCACCAACAACATTTCCCAAATCTACGCACATGGACACAAGCCTATCCTTTCCATCCATTATGTAGATCCTCTCTACTTCCACTCCACCATGCATTTAATTTGTACACTTGAAATAGCATACCACTACTTAAAGGTGACACTGCCATTACTACCTTTACTGTAAAGCCATGTATCTGCTACCCAACTATAGCTAGGGGTGAAATTGTCCACCACATGTACCAAGAATATATTAATATAGGGGTGGAAGCCCACCTTACCATAAAGTCAAAGCCATTACCACCTCAACAAACGCCCAAATGAAAATTTGAATTTGTTTAATATGCATCTATGTGTGTGTAACCACACACACACTATTTTCAAAATAAAAAATATTATATATAATGCTTGTTTTCTCTAAAGCAATAAAGAGTATACATTACTCATGATTACCAACCTAGTAGCATTGTGCGATCTACCTCAACGTTGAAATTGTATCAATGTGTAAAAAGAAAGTTAGTCACCTATAATAACACATAGGTGGTCTATAAGGACAAAAAATTCCACTCCTACCAAATTCCTCTAGGTCTAGGCCATTAACCTATTTCTTTAAATCTTAGACAAGTTCTTCACCAAGAAGAAGCAACTAAAATATTACTAATGGCCAATATCAAATTTTATATATTTCAATTTTACTAGAAATCTTTTTTTTAATTATATAATAGTGAACTATATATTAAACAATTTTTATTCCCCCTAAAGAGACCTTAACCAAGTTAATATTATAACTTCATTTTTGAGAGGCTAAATTTATCCCCAAATAAACTTAAATAACCATGATAGTGAGAACTTTAAATGTATAGTAGTATGAATCCATAAATAAATTAATATTGTTAGTATTGTTCCTAAGAGAGAACATGAACTTAATTTCCCATTAAGACTAGTACGAAAGATGGGTATATATTGATGCCTTTAAAGCCAAACTTTGATTAACCAAGAGACACTTGAGCTAGAAAGCAATAAAAAAACCAGTTCATCATTTTTATTTAGGTTTTGGTTTTTTCAATTCATTTTTTCTAGTCACTCAATCTCAACTTTATTTTCTCTAACTAAATGGTTGTGGATTACTAATGTATAACATATATCTCAAGGCTTATCCATGCCCATTTCGAAAGTCATTGTGTTATTTGGGGCATCTAAAGAATTTTTTCAATCATAGTGTTCTTTTGCTTAATTGATCATGGTTTGGAGGCAACAAATTCCTGTTGTTGGGGTAGCATTTTAGGGAAGAACATGAGATAATTTTTAGATATAATTTTAGACATCTCCTTAATATTTACAATCATTTCATTACCTTTTTTTCCAAGGAAATAATGCCATCCACCCAACCATTAGTTTCATTTCTAGCTAATACAGTAGCCATGGATCATTAATTTGACACCTAATTGTGACTTCAATTTCTAGTAATAAGTGAATGACAACAAATTCCAATCTTTTGGAGAAAAAAGCATGATGTGTTGATTGATGATGTGGCATATTTTCCAATTTTCCCAAAAGGAATTTTGTCAAGACCAATTCTTCTTTCATAATTATATTTATTTTTGGAAAATTAATTTCCAATATCCTTTTGTAAATTAGATTAGTTTTAAAAGTCAAATAAGTTTTGAAGATACACTTGCCACTTTTTCATAAATGATAGTTATCAAGATTTCCTTTCGATCATGGAGTTTGGAAGTGTAACTCCACCTCCTCTTATTCTATAAGTAGCAAGGTCAACTTATGCATTATGGAGGACTTGTTGATTGACTATAATGATGTTCTACTAGTTTATTCTTAAGGATCCTTAATAATTTTTTTTCTTTATTGTCTCTATTTTCAAGTGTTTAAGGATTGGATGTTTGCATTTTTATAGTTAATAAATAGTAGTAGTATGTCTCATTTTAGCTATCTTCAAGATGAATTGGTTAGATAGGTTTCTACTTGTTATTTCCTCAGTTTTATTATGATTCCATTTCACTAGTTTATTTATTGTGTGATATTCTTTGCATGTTTGTTAAATGAAAAATATTTATCCAACCTGGTTGGTAGCATGAATTCCTAGTGAACCATTCCCTATACTATTCATCCAATTGGTGATGCTCGACTTTCTTTTGTATAGTATTATTTTTAGTCTTTTCATATATTTTCTATTGCTACCATATTACGTAAATTGACTAATCCTTAAGTTAGCTTTCTTCATTTAGCATAGTCATACTTATTTGATACAGTTACTTGTTATTTTCCTCTTAAATTTCATTGTAATCTATAATCAGTAAAAATATCACTAACTTTCTTAGTAATCTACAAGTGGCTTTGGTTATGCTTCCTAAGTGATATGGAACCATCTAAAGTCTTAATTTAAGAAAAACCTAGCAAGATAGAAAATGAAAAGGTTTGAACAAATATATAAAAACACCCTCATGCTCTCATTATTTGGTTCTATGTACTTATTTTCAAGTCATAAAGTGGAATAAATGCTTTAATATCTGTTTTTCAAACCAAGGTAGGTAAACTATGAGGTGAAACATGATATGTGCAAACTAGCTAGTTAGGCATTTTCCTATGGAAAAATAAAACACAAGTCAAGTACAGATAAATCTCAAAATTGGTTTAAACTTAAGATTGTTTTCATAATTCTAAGTCCAATTATTGACCTTTTTAGATAAAATTGCATATTTAGACAAACACATTACACCCTCACACTAAATTCTCTTTCTGAAACCATAGTTCTTCATTGAAAAATGGTCTAAGAATATAATGAAAAAGAACTTTAAAGAGAAATCAATATTTTGAGGATGATAATCAAATTTACACCAATTTAATGGCAATTACTTTTAAATTCAAAACTCAAATCCTTTTAATCATGACTCTAATGACTTTAAAGTAGTAATTTAATGGCAATTACTTTTAAATTCAAAACTCAAATCCTTTTAATCATGACTCTAATGACTCTAATAACTACTTCAAGTATTATTAACTCTAACAAATAACTTTGAAACACAGTAATGATCAACTTCTACTAACTCATATCCTTTACCCACGTTTTGTCACCAAAACAGGAAATTGCAGGAATTTGTAAAATTACATGAAAACAAAGTACATACATATATAATACAAATATTTTAGCAAAATAAACTCAAAACGTCATTAAAATGATAAAACGCATAACCAAAACCAGTACAACACATATCGAGGGGGCTCCTGGGATATGTTGTAAGAAAAGATACGCAGAAATTAGAGGCGATCATACACCATATTAGCGCAAATCACAAAATTAGTACAAAATTATAATCTTGTTTAGATATAATGAGTGAAAATACATGACTAACTTTGTTTCTCCTTCATTCATCTACTTTTATATAGAAAATATCAATCAGGAACTGACTTTTCCCAAACAGGGGGTCGGTCAATTAATTGTTTCGAGCAAAAATAATATATGTATAAAGGAAAAGTAGTGATCTGATATGGTTATTTTGTGACTTAGATATGAATTTCCTAGTACATTTTCTCACATTCCAATTGATATTGATGGTTTTCTCAATTGATGGTAGGAATTGTTCAGCAGACACATTGTGTTGACTAGTCATTGACTTGAGGGTTGTGATCAGATATGAAAAAGCTATATAGTTAATTATCGATTAGATGAACATTTTGATTGTATTTCAAATGTCAAAATTATATTGGCTAACATGGAACCCCATAAATCTCGGACGAATTATAGGAATTATGCTTTTGCTAATATCCTGTAATTGCAAGAAGTCCTCTAGGTTGTCATTTCACAAATTAATAATTTAATGAAAACTTCTAATTAATATCCATGAATTAAAAAGATTTGTATTATAAAGGATTATTACATTTATTATATCCATGTTACGCCATTAGCATCATAGAAATTGGTAAAAGGGAAGAATGTTAGCTCAAAATTGAGGATAGAAAGGGTTGAAATAAGGTGGTCAAAAATACTAAAATTGTACCCAACACTTATCAATTATTAATAGTTAATTATTTTTAGCATTGTCTGAGTTTACACACATTTCCAAGAATGGTTTAATGTTTTATAAATACATTGTAGCCAAATTCCCAATTGATAATAGTTAATTATTTTTAGCATTGTCTGAGTTTACACACATTTCCAAGAATGGTTTAATGTTTTATAAATACATTGTAGCCAAATTCCTATGGGACTTAGATAAAAACTTCTTTGCACAGGGTGACAATGAAACTTACAAATAAATTTATCTTTTCTCCTCTGGAACGTAGTTTCATTTTATTTTGTTAGGAAATCTATTTTGTTATGATAACATAAGCCGAAGGAAACAAGCTGTGAAATGTAGGGATTTGGTGATGGTTGGGTTTTTCTACCATAATACATGTTGATGTAATCACCAACTTTTGTAGGGAGGGTTGAATAATTCCATGAATTTATTTTATGTCTTTAACTCTTTACTTCCACATAGTTGTAGCTAAAGAGGATTATGCCAAAAGAAAAAAGAAAAAAACATATGCAAATCCTTGTTCAAAGCATTAAACACAAGAAAATATCACTCCCACAAAAAAAAACATTTCATTTCAAGTATATATACTCTTAACCTATATATTATATATATTAGAGAGAGAGAGAGAGAGAGAGAGAGAGAGAGAGAGAGAGGAGAAGAGAGAGAGAGGAGAGAGAGAGAGGAGAGAGAGAGAGAGAGAGAGAGAGAGAGAGAGAGAGAGATTGCACATACACACATATATATAGTCAATTGGGTTTATCTCAAGTGGTTGGGAGAAATGATCATTATCCTCCTCGCCCAAGTTCAATTCCTACAAGTGAAATAATGATATTTGTTGTAATGGCTTCAAGGCAATTGCAAAACCAAGATGTTGTAAAACCACATGGATGGATTTTTGGCCTTTCAATATAAACATTGCAATTTCATAAACACTAGCAAACAAATATAGACAATCCTTGTGAGGGGACTCTTGGAGACTTGATTCCCTTTTGTATTTAAGCACCCTGCTAGAATTTTTACCTCTTCATTGTTGCTTACTAGTTTGAAAGTAATGACTAGAATATATTTGATTGGAATGCTACTTTTCTTGGGTAAGTCCAACTAAACTTCCAAGAAATATTCTTAGATCCCTTCCTCTTCAAAAGTTTCATTCCTTCTTTGACATGGCTTTAAGAGTCTAGAAGTAGTAGTGTCAAGAAGAGGATAAATCCTACTTTGAATTGCATGGGATAATCTATATATTCTACCACTTGATTTATCCATCTTACTCTTTTAATTAAATGTTGTAGGATAAAACGGTGCGATATTGATTTGGGGATATTTACAATGGAACTATCGTCTTGTATGTTTGGATATATAGATTGGATTTGATCTAACTCATATTGGTAATGATTCAAACCTTTTGTTAGTCCACCCACTGCTTTAGTTTAAAACCTTGTCCATTTCGATACATATTTCATAGGTAACAAGTAGTTAGGCTTTGTACTCATTACAAAAGCAAACTTGTATTAATTAAATTTCACTTTCTACCATCCCCCACCCTAAGGATTGGAAAATATTAACTACCAAAACGTTGTGCTTGTTAGTTACTAGTCTTATTATGGGAACTTGGAATTTTCATTTAAACACAAGTTCATAAACTTTACACAACATAAAAAGAGCTATAATAGAAATTCCATGCTCAAAAATGTATTTTCTTGGCCTTGATTTTTTATGGAAGTAGTAACTACAAATCATAAGGGAAAGAAGGATTTATATTTCTAGGTTTATTTCTAGACTGAAAGTGCATTTATTGGTGTTTTAATTCCTTTTGAACAGTTTGATTTAAGTCACCAATTTTGATTATTTTCTCCCATTTCATTTATATATTACATGGTTCATGTTTTTCACAAGTTTAGATTTGTTTTTAGGGTTAATTGAGTTCATGTATATTGTTATTGCCTCTTCTTATTTTTTCTTAAATGTGATATTAGTGATAGTAAATGATTAGGATGTACGTCTTAAAGGTATATTTGACCTTGTTTGCAATCATCCTTGCTTAAACTATTTACCTAGGAAGTTGATTCAGACCTTGTTTAACCTTGATAACCTATGTAGACCAATTTTCCAAGTGTATAATAGTGTTAACAATATGGTGTTCACTCTTTTGAGTGTTTTATTCTAAAAATTAGTGAGATAATCATCCCCTCACCTATGTATTTTCACCACTCTTTAGCCTTTAATACATTAAGGGAGTTCAGGAAGCATGATATCCAACCAATTAGTCCTACGAGGGCTTCCATGCATTTCACCCACCTCTCCTTCTTTCCCCTTTCACCACCTTATAAATAATACCATTCAAGGTAAAGGTAGACTCTAACTTATCCCAAGATACCAAGAGCGAAGTATTGCACATGATCATTAAATGTGTAATCAATTTTGATTGGTAGATTTTTATTGTAATAAGGGGTAGGTCAAAGATATATGTACAATTGTTGGATAATAAAATTTGATGAAAGTGGCAGTGAATTTAGTTAGCCTAAGTGGGAGATAATTTGGAAATATTTGCATAGTCAAGAGGAGTCAATATTGTTGAGATAATTAATATTGATTCCTTCTTCCCAAAAATTGTGATGAAAGATGATAACAATAAAAGTATGTGAGGATGTATCTAAAAATGCGTTGTTGATCGTAATTTCTACATTTAAGAAGGAAAAAATTCATGGTGTTGATGGTTGGATAGTTGATTTCTATTTGGGTTTTCTTGATTTGTCAAATGGTGATTTAATTAAGGGTGGTGGATAAGGTCCAAATTACTAGTGAGGTTTTGGGATACTTTAACTCCCCCTTTATTTCATTGATTTGAAAAGTTGGTAAACTTGGAACCTTTGATGAGTTTACACATATCTCCCTTCATACACGCATATATAACATTACCTCAAAGGTTTTGGCTATGAGATTGAAGAAACTCCTCTTCAATACTATCTCCCTAGAAAAAAATAGTTTTTTAGAAGGAAGACAAATCCATGAAGATATTGATTCCACATAGGAAGGTCAACACACAATTAGAAAAAAGAAGATTTTATCCACAGATATTAAAATTATATCTTTCCAAGGCATATGATAGTATTTTTTGGTTATAATTAAGGCTATTATTGATTCATATTTCTTTTCATTCAATCATAATTAATTGGATAATGTATTATGTCTCAATATTTCATTTGTTGTTCTTATTAATGGTATGTATCTCTATTCTTCACTATGATGAGAGGCTTGTGACAAGGATGCCCTTTGTCTCCCAACTTCTTTTCACTAATGGCATAGGGGCTTAGTAAGGCAATTCAAGAAACCAAAAGAACTAGAGTCATAAAAGGGGTTGGTATTGGAGGGGTGGAATGCATCACACATATTTTATTTATACATAATAAACTTCTTCTCATTAGAAGTTCTGTAATTGAAGCATAAAAATTATAAGATGTGTATTGTAAGGCTATGAAATGGAGACGAATTCCCATAAATTTTCAGTAAGTTTCAATAACATTAGAGAAATCATGTAAGGTACTATGGGGAAATTGTTCCTTGATACAAGTATATAATTACATGTTCGACCTAAATACTTGGGTTTCATTATGGAACAACTTATTGTTATAACAAACAAAATTGGCATTGGTTTATATGAAAAATTAAGAGGAAAATAAACTTTAGGTCAATAGGTAGTCTCAAGGTGGAAGATTAACTCCTGTTAACTCTACATTGGAGGAAATTCCTATGAAATGGCATTCCTTAGCACACATCTCAAAAGGGGTCAGGTGAGGAGATTGCGCTACAATTTCCTCTAGAAAGGGAATTTAGACTAGAAAACCTTTGCTCAACCAAAGAGTGAAAGGGGGTTGGCATCTCGAGCGCATAGGTGTGATCTATATCAGATCCTTTCTCGTACTAGTTACGCTACTCTTAGTGCTGAAATTCATCATATCAGGCCAGTTCTATCCTCTTTATCATCTAAATTATACAAGTTTCATTTCAAGCTTTCGTCTATCATAAAATTTTATCCTTGGGTTATTATAGATCGTAGATCTGCTATATCGGCCTCCAATTCTCAAGAATTTGTGAATAAAAAGTAAATCTAGAAATTCAAATTTTTATACCAGAAGAAGATTCATTGGTCTTCATTTAACGATTTTGCATTGGAAAATCTAGATACTTCCTATCTTATAGGCCCCCTTAGTAAATTTCCCTTCTAATTATTTGTCTCCTATTTTTACCTCCATCCCTCATGTTTCATTCTTACCTTCACAACCTCAATCCTCGGTCCTCAATTCTGACCTATGTCTCCTTCCTTCATCTGTAACTTCTGCAGTGTCTCCCTCACCCTCTCCCGTTGAACCTAACCGCACTTCCTAAAAACAGAGCCCATCTTCACACCCCTCGTTTTCATCCATGTCTTTTATCCCTTCATTGTCCAACCCTAAGGGTCAGAATCTAGCAGTGCTGAGTTACCCACCATCTTACGAGAAGCCAGATTCCTCAGCATCAATACATCTTCTTTTTCTGTGACTAATCCATCCTCGTCCTGTGTCAATACTCCTGTAGCTGACAACTCCATGACTGCTTCCCCCCAGTGTATTCTCTTTGGTCCCTTTCGCGAGTCCAAAATTTCTCTTTCTCTTCTTAACATTCCAGCCAACCCTAATAGCTCACTTGTCCAATGCAGTTTTGCTTCTAATAGTGCATTTATCCTTTTTCATTCATTACCAGTGTTAACTCTAATAAATTATTCACATATGAAAGTAATTCAAATACAATTTTTTTTTTAAATAATAATAACCATTCTAATTTTGTTAGTGCATGCTTGAATTCATATGCCTCTAACTTTAAAATATTCTCTTCTTCTAATTTTCATTATAACCCTAATACAAATTCAAATTATTATTCTAAATACAACCTTAACCCAATTTCCTCTAGTTTGGATAATTATTCTATTATCAATTTTAATATTACTTCTAATCTTATTAATAATATTTCTAAGTCCAAAGGTAATTCTAATTTTAATTCCTCACTTCTCCCTCCTAATTCCTCTCCTTATTCTAATCCTACCACCATCGATAATCCTAATAATTTTAATTCCATTCACATTTCTTCCTCTTCCCCCCCCGCTCATAATTTTTGTCAAACCCCTCCACTCCCTCCTTCCTCTCTCAATTCCAAAGTGGTTAACCTCTCCTCAATTGATCTTGATGACCCCTCATCAATCCTTCTTGAGAAAGGTTTTAACATTTCCCTTGTACCTCGTACCATTCGCTATGAGGATATTATTTTCTCCATTGAATCCATCTCCCACTTCCTTCCAATGCAACAAAAGAGCTTCGGCAAGAATGTGATCGCATTCTTTGAAACTCCAAGCTCCCTAAACCTAACCTTGCTAAGGAATAATTTTTAGCCCTTGTTCATCTCAATTCCAACCCCAACATTCTCATCCTTAAAGATGATAAGGTAGTGTCTGTTGTTATGAATTCCTCATACAACCATCATAAGATGCTTGATCTCCTTTCCTCCTCTTCTTACAAACTTTTAACTAAGAACCTCCTCTAATTTGTTACCAAAAGGGTCATCAAAGTCATTAAAGCCTCATTCCTTGACCTTGCCACCCAAAAACTTCTTATCCCCCTTAACCCCATTACCACTATAATTTATGGTGAACCTAAAATTCACAAGTAATATATCTCCCTTAGACCTATTTTCAAAACTATAGGAGGTCCCACATGTTAGCTTCCTGCTGCAGCAGGTTATTCATATTTCATGACTAGCATTTTACAGGCCAAATATGTCGTACTTTGCCTGCTGCAATGCTCCATATTTGTTTAAACAGTATCCAAGTGAAGAAGGCTACCTCAAGTTCATTCAATTGCCTTCCAAATTTTGTAAAGTTATCCCAGTATCGCCATTTTTCGGTTAAAGGGAGGTCCAAACAGCTTAACCTTGGTCTCCCTAGGTTTAAATTTCCTATTTGAGAATATAGAGATTGCAAATCTGTCCAAACAGTTTAATCTTAGCAGATTCTTAGATAGGTAGAGAAGCAGAGGAGCCCAACAGCTTAATCTGGGCCCTGGAAGAAATAAGGGTAGTATGTAGATAGGAAAGCATCAAAAGAAAAATGAATGATGG